>SNQJ01S0023775.1:29636-65616 GCA_010110895.2 Picea sitchensis | reverse complement strand
GTATGGATTTGTTTTTCTGTTTCATCTACGTTTGCTAATGGTGTTTATGGGTTTCGAGCTTAGCATGCCGCATTATCTGCACCGAAGTTTATTTAAAATGGCTAAGAAGTATAAGCAAAGTCAGGCTGATACTATCCTTTTTCATGTTGGATTGATTAAAATGATGGTTGTTTGTGAATTGGGGTTACGTCAAGATTCCTGGCACATTTTCCTCAACCGTAATGGTTTTGAGGAATCAAACCCTCCTCCAGTCGATAAGCCTGTGGTGTCCGAGAGTAAATCTACCCCTATACCCTACAGTGTTTTACTACCTAAACCCGAACCCTACTCACTAGTGAATTCGCCTATGGCCGTGACTAACGTGGCTAAGCCCATAACCACAAAGGCTAGAGCGAGGGCTGCAGCTAATACTAAGCACAAGAAAAGTGCAAGAATGATCTCTCACATGGACAGAAATAGATCGAAGCCTCCTGTCAAAACAGATCCTGTCATGATCAGTGAGGACTCAGATTCGAACATTGAGCGTTTTCTCACCGAAGAGGGCTTCTGTGGTAATGAACCTCCCTACGATTTCGTTGATAACTTGTCCCCTTGTCTTCGGGATAACCTAGACTATCCTAGTATCAAGCCACCTCTTGAAACCCTCGGGGAATCATCAAAACCCCCTTCTGCTCAAAAGGTTGCTACACCTTGCGATCAGTGTGGACTGTGGTTAGAAAGATACTATTTGGACGTTCCAAAGCTGCAATCCAAGATTCAGGATTTGGAGAACCAAGTGGCAAAGCTCACTGGTCGGAATGATAAGGGGCAGCCTAATGATAAAAATCAACGGACTACTGGATCAATCTTGTTCAAAAACGTTGAGTCTGCTACTGCAATTGTCAATTCCAAGTTGACATAGCTTCGGCAGCTGTAATGGTATAATTTCCCCTCTTTTATACAGCGTGCTCATAAGCTCTATTTATATAGTCGACTTGCTCTGTCATGCATAAGTTTCATCAATTTCTGGATTGGTTGTGATTAGATTTGGTTTGATTCACTATAATCAAATTTGAATGTTTTGTTATTTGATATATTTTCTATTCTTGGAACACAAACGATATCGCTGTTCGATTTGATTATATCTTGTTTGATGCGATGAGTAAATTGGTTGACTGTGCTAATTATAATTTCTATGTTGAGACCGATTCATATGTGATTTGTTTCAAAATCAAATTTTGAATGGATAACAGTTGTTACGATGTGAGTTGTATTCTAATAATAACAAGTGTTTGATTCGATTACAGGAATGGGTTGATTGTATCAAATCTTTTGATTTGTGTCTATAATTAAATGTCTCGTTTGATGACTCTGTCAAAACCCTGTGTGACGACTATAGAGTGATCTAACGTGGAGACTGTTGAATCGATATTTGTGGAATTAGTTCGATTACATTGGAAGCAATTCATGTATCATGTGAATGATATCGTTATGCTGTTGTGATTTTAATTAGGCAATTATAGTTACGAGTTTACTTGCAAATTATTTGAAACATAACGAATGAAAACTGTGATTGGATTCAATGGATACAGTGATGTGTGAGACCGTTAATACTTTCTATATTGATATCGACTTGGATCTCATGATTACTGATGATGTTGTTCGTATCTCATATGATTTGGTTTGTTATTGATGGCCTTCGTGGAACTTTCTGGTTGAGATTTGATTCGATTTTGGGAAGAATTGGAGAAATAGGGTATTCCTATTTTGTATCGATTATATCTCTACTCTGTCCCGATTGTATGATTTTCGTTTTTATTTGATCTAATCATTAGTAATGTGTTGAGTAATGCTAAGTGATTAGGTTTGATTTGATTTGATTTAGATCTGGTAATTTTACTATTTTAGACCAGCTACAGAATCAAATGATTCTGTAGCTGAGTCTATAGATTCCATTTTGTTATTATTTTCTGAATAAGACAATCTTCTAACTTGATTCTGGTGTCTATTGCAGGGCAATTCGAATTTACAATGGATACTATGGGCAGTTAGGAGATGATCTAC
This sequence comes from Picea sitchensis, assembly GCA_010110895.2. NCBI lineage: Eukaryota > Viridiplantae > Streptophyta > Pinopsida > Pinales > Pinaceae > Picea > Picea sitchensis. Next base: position 63,573 of record SNQJ01S0023775.1, on the reverse strand, counting down.
AGATTTTACTTATATTTTAGTTACTTAGTTTAAGGGATTTTGGGATTATTCCCAGATTTTGTAAAAATTGTTTACTATTTTTCACAAGGATGTTTTACCTTGTGAAAAACTTATTTAAACTTATGATTTTGTAATCATCAGACAATTCTCAGTTTGGGAGAACAAGGATATGTAATGCTTATTCAAACTGGAGCAGAATTGATGCGTTGTTATAGCTTTTGCTTCTCAATACATTGACACTTTGTTCTAAGTTTTGTATATCATTTTGGTTTCTGGTTTAGTATCACTTTGCTGTCTAAATCAAATTCGAGTGATATAATTTCTTATTATTATGCATTCCTTGTTGCTTCCAATTTGATAAAAGACATAACAGTTAAAGGATTCAGCTTATAAATGATAGCTTTGACTTCTTTATGAATTGAATTATCATATATGAATTTGCTGCACAGTAGGTTTCCCTCTTGCATGAATTCATAATCTGAAGACTGTTATGATTTCTTTTATGTCTTGTTTGTCCTGTAACTTACTTCAGGAAGCATTATAGTTGATCCTTTGCGAGAAGCTTAAGGTCTTAATGGTGTGAATTTCTTCCTCCAATCAGCTTACGAAGCAATCATACACAGGACAAACTTGGAGCGTTTCCAGGTTAATTAGTTAGATGTTATTTGCTTTGATTAATTAGCAGTTTAGTTAGATTTAGATTAGATTATTTAATTTCAGTTAGCTTTCTTTCTGTTTTATAAATACAAAAAAGACAAAAATAGATTCTTGGCTGTCTTAGGACAGCGAGCACATGAGTTTTGCAGGTTTTAATCAAATCTGTAGTTTGTCCATAATGTATATTTGTGAATAAATAATGATCATAGCTGATAATTAAGTAGTTGATTTGAGTTATTATAATCATAGTTAGTATCTTGTAAATATATAATAGTTAGTAGTTTATAGTTAGATTAGTATAGTTAAGTTAAGTTTGTTTTTATTAGTTTCTAGTTTCCTTAGTTTAGATTATTTATCTCAGATCACTTTCTCTTTGGTTTCCTTACGAGACCTCAGAGCGGCCAACGGAGCCGTTAAACTCGTCAGGGTGGTCCATACCAAACGGCTTGGGTTATTTAGACAACCCCGGACCGGTTCCACTCTTCCAGTTGACGGATGGACTGTTTCGCCCGTCAACACGTCCCAAGAGAGATTGTCACTAAGCATGTCAGTCACTTCCAGAATAAAATGATGATTGATTTAACATCAAATCTTGGGGTGAGGCAAGAACATTTGTCACCTTACTATCCTCAAGCGAATGGTCAGGTGGAAGATGTGAATAAATCCCTCAAGACTATTTTACAATGAATTATCAATTCGACCAAATCAAATTGACATTTGATGTTGTACTCTGCATTATGGGCCTACCAAATGTATGTTAAGAATGCAACCAGTTTCTCGCCTTTTCAACTCATTTACGGGTTGAAAGCAGTTTTACCCATAGAATTTCAGATCCCCTCTTTAAAATTGGTAGTACAGTTATTTCCAGACACTTCACCGCTTGAAGAGTGATTATTACATCTCGAACAACTCGATGAGCAGCGTTGAGATGCATCCTTGGCGAATGAGGCTCACAAACAAAAAGTTAAGTGTCAGTATGATCGGTTTGTTTGCCCTCATATTTTCTCTGAAGGCAACCTTGTCCTAGTCTATGACCAAGATGAGGATCCCCTTGGGGCAGGCAAGTTCAAACCCATGTGTTTCATACCATTCATTGTTAAAGAGGTTCTTAAAAAAGGTGCTTATTGTCTGGTTGACTTTGAGGGAAACGCTTTGGCTGAACCTAGAAATGGGATCTACCTCATGAAGTATTACTCGTAGGTGGGTCACCTTCAGTGAATTCTTGTAACATATGTATAGTCTTTGTACATTTGTTTTTCTTACTTTTTGTCTTTTGCGTTTATGCAAGTGTCATTTTTTATGATATTCTTTTCACTATGGAAAATGCCAAGTGAATCAGCAGTTTTTGTGGGGTTTGTGGACGGTGCTAGTCGACACACTCGAAGGCTTGCTTCCACAGCTTCGGTGATTTTTACACCTCAAGGCTAGTTTCTATCCTTAGGAGGTATGTTTAGATAATTATAAAAATAACATTGCCAAATACAATGCGGTCATAGAGTTGCTTCATGACACTTGGTCACATGGTATCTCTTTCCTCCTGCTCTACCTAGATGCTCAACTAGTTGTGTCTCAATTAAATGGTGTTTACCATGTTTACGACCCTACCGTACACCGATGATTCCTTAGGGTACATCTCTTAGAATGAAGTTTTGATTACATTACTTACATTCATGTTTCTAGGAGATTAAATCACATCACTGATACTCTAGAAAATCATATATTAGATTGGCATTTTGCACACATGCGCATGTAAATACATTTGTAACATAATCCATAAAGCATAAATTACAAGAAAGAGTCATATATATATATATATGTCGAAAATGTATTAGAGTACAATGTGGGCGCGAATGCCTAAAAAATATACACAGTAGGAGTCACGTGGCTTATGCCCCAAAAAATGCACAAAAGTGCTCACTGCACATAAACAATCCAACCTAGCTAACGGTGGGGCCTGTTGGCCCGGCCATAGTGTACAACGACATTTTCCAAACACCAAAAAAGTTTTACCCAAGTCCGTGGCACCCCAACTACGTGAGGCTGCATAGAGGGTGGCATATCCTCAATCTCTACCATAGCCACAGCACAAGTAAGCATGGTAAGGTTCCACTCTACCCACCTCAAAACTCTCTCGGCCTCCCTAGGTTGAGGCCCTCCTGCTGCTCCTACCAGTCTGGCGGCTCCCGCCTCTGGATGAGGACATCATTTTGTCCTTGCAAAATCAGCTGGATGCACTGGTCCCATGTCAGCACATAACAAGAAAATCATTGTCAGATACTTTGGTACAGACAAACAAAATGATATATATAAAAGAAAATAAAAAAATCAAAAACTATGAAAATTAAAAACTTACCCAACTCTCCTCGCACTGCTCCAGGAGGAACAACCATGTATGAGTCTCTGGAAAAGTCAATTCCATCATATGGATAGTCTTCTATCATTGGAATCTAGCGAGACCACCAGTCGAAGAATTCATCATCGAAGGCCTCCATGGTCCTTCCACCACCTTGTCATGGCAATAGTGTCGCCCATCTACATACGCCTGTGAATGTGGATGTGTACCCTTGTACTATCTCTCGAGGGCTAATACTGGGCACGCTCTCGAAGAAGAATGCACAAAGTATGGTCCCAAACCCGAAATGTCTATGCCTCTGCATGCGAGACTCAGTCACCTACCTTTTCATGCAGTCAAGTAATGTCATGCTCCAATCAAACATGTGTGCATTCAAGCATTGCACTGCACAATGCATGTGCGCCCGAGACTCTTGGTGAAGTGTAGCAGATCTAGTGATCCACCCAATCAACAGTACTATCACTTTCAGTGATAGGTCAAATATCTTTTTGGTCAGTACCTGTGTGCCCACTTTGTCAGTCCCTGCTTCACAATGGAGTCAGTCCCTGCTTCACTGGTTCCCCTCTCCTCAAGAGGCCAGTAAAGAAGTATATGTCCTCTGTCGTCGAAGTCGATGACTAACCTTCAATCATGAAGGCCTCTGCATTTGGGTGCCAATAATCTATCAAGGTGTTCAGTAGCCTTGGTTGTGCCTGCATGAATGGACACTGGTAGAATTTCAATATCCCGCATTGAGTCAATGCAACAGTCACACCAAGTTCCTCATCAACCAAAATTTCAATGTCTTCATGCTCTCTTTCCCTCCAGTGAACATACATCTTGCAAGTACGAGTTTAGGAGGGGAATTAGATCTTGCTTTTTAATTTTTTCAAAAAAATTGGGGCATACGCGGGTTGTATTGGTGACAGTCACATATGCACGCGTGCAATAATTCTTCTACATGTGTGCATATGCGTGTTGTCCCAAGACATCCCATGTATGCATAGGGCCGACCCTTTTAAAGGTCGATGCCCCCTCAAAAAATGAAATAAAATGCATAAAATAAAAATTGAAAGGCAAGAGGAGTGAATTTGTACTTACTTGGTCCAATCGGAAGTTTGTTTCGTCCACTGAAGCTCCCAGAATCAACACTTTTATCAAAAGGGTGTTTTTTTTTCCAGAGTCAATTTCCCAAATCAACAATGGTGATAATGAGCTGCCAGCTTCTATATATAGAATTTTTGGCTCCTTTTTTTTCATTTTTTGGACCCCCTTGTCATTTTTTCTAAACTGAAAATATTTTAGTATGGTTAAGGAGTTTCTTTGGGAAGGTTATGATAGAGGTCACTTCGGGTACCAGGAATATTTTAGGAGATTTGGGTCACTTTTGAAGGCCCTTTGGTAAAAATATCTTTTTCTCAACTTGAGCATTTAAGTCAGGATTCCACCTCCACGTTTTGTATCTCGTTGTCTTTATCACTTTGCCATAGGATCGAACCCACCAATTTGTGACATGGAACCATCTATGTTTCTTTAGAAGTGTCATAATGTCGTGGTAGAGCCTTCCCCTTCATGGATTCCCTAGCTAGATCCTTCTTGCATTTTTGGCATCCTTGCTATTGGTAATGACTATAGGCTGGGGAGTCCCTGTTAGTCTTGTCCTGATTACGAGTTTGAGCCTCATCTACATGATTTTTTATCACTCTTGACCTCACCCTCGAGACTCCTAAAATTTTAAATGAGTCTTCTTTTAAGCCCTTTTCGGACCCTTTAAAACATGAAAAGATTGTTGAGCGATCTTGTTGTCTTTCATGCTCATTAAAATGAAATTTGAAGGCCCATCTATCCAGCGGTAGTTTACCCCTTTTTTGGTCTGGATGGTCAACTGTATGAAAAAAGGTATACTCTAGGAACTTCAGTTCTCTAGAAGAGTATCCTCAAGTATGATTTTACCCCTTTTTCGGGCCTGAGGGACTAAATTTATGAAAAAGGCACCCCCACGGAGTCCATAGTTAAGATCTTTTCAGACTCCCTAAAATTGAAAAGATCGTCGAGTGACCTTGTTTCTTCACACTCATTAAAATGGCCAAGAAGAACAACCTTTACGGAGTCCATAGTTAAGCTCTTTTCAAACTCCCTAAAAATGAAAATATTGTCGAGTGATCTTGTCTTTGTCACACTCGTTAAAATGATTTTGAATAGTTGTCTTTTCGGTGCTAGTCTACCCCTTTTTCGAACCGACTAGACTATTTTCGAAAAAGGTACCCCTGTGGAGTCTTCTTTTACGCTTTTTTAGACTCTCTAAAAATGAAAAACTGGCCGAGATTACCTTCTCTGGGCTCGTTAAAATTACATCGAAGGACATTACCATTGTGTGTCTTATTAATCACATTTGCATACCTACGTCTTTAGCCTAATATCGGCTCCATGTTGCTCTCAATTGAACCATTTGAAGCATGCCTTATACACAAGCCCTATAACACTTTTCCTCTGCGTCTTGACACCTTTAGCCCATGGAGGTTTTTTCTCGAGTGTCCTTTTCCTGCATATGTCCCTTTTCCTTGAGCATCCCTGTGTTCCATTCTCTTGGAACTAGTATGTTTGTGATGCTCGATCCTCCTTTGTAATGTATAATTCTTTTATTATTTTTCAAGCTATCCAAAATTATTGAAAAAGACAAAAAAATCAAATATACTCTAAAAAGAGGAAGGAAAAAGTATTTTCTTTTTATTGGCAGCACAATGAGTCACCCTTGGACAAAGCACATCCTTCCATTTGTTCATCAAGATCTGGGATTTAATATGAACTTAGGAGGTTGTTCTCGCTACATAGAGTTGTGTCCTCCTCCGTTTGGTTATTCTTCCAAACATTTGGAGAGTTTGTGTTGCCTCCTGCATCGTGAACTTATGTCAATGCCATGCTGCCTGAGTCTCATCATTTATCATGTATTGTCCAAGGGAAGTTTTTACCAATCTCGTGTTGGCCTTTCTACATTTTGTCTCTTGTCCTCATGCTCAGCCATCCTAAAATACCAATCAAAATTCTTGTTCAAAATTAATGAAGTTCTCTGTCTAATCACCGAAATCCTCTGGTCTATTCACAACGAGTTGTCGAAGACCTATGGGTAGTGAAGTCGTACACTCACATTACACTCTTACCTGAGTTTTGAAGATATTGAAGTTGTTGCTCGATCTCTGAAAGCATCATCTCCAGCCATCAGATGACACTTAACTTCTTGAAGATGGATACTATACATGTATATTATTTTTTATTTTGAGATGTAGATCCGTTGTGAATTGCTCGTGGCTACACTTTATATAGTTATATGACATGGATTTGCAGTGTATTTGATTGGAAACCATGATTTTAGTTTTTATCCCAAGCATGGGTATGCCTGCCTCGGAGAGACAAAATGTTATTTTGCAGATGGAAGATCCCGAATACTGGTCTGTGGGCTCACTCACTTGGCACGTTGATAAACATTGGTAAATTATTTCGGCCATCATATGCTCTTCTGAACTCACACTTTAGTGGGCATATGTTATAATCCTAATTTGCACCCAGCCTACATACCTAGCCTTAGGCCCTAGTATTTTCCAATTTCTTGAGCCAAGCTCTTCTAAAAAACCCTCTTTTTTGAGCCACACACGCCCTGTCCTTCTACAACCCACTTATGCACACATACATATCCATGCAGGCCTTCTACAGCCCGCGTATACTGACAAAAGCATGAAAAATGGAAAGTTGCAGATGGGAAACAGAGTTTCAGGAAATTGCTAAAACCGTTTGACTACCTATGTCCAGTCATTCAACTGGATAACTACCTATAAAAGAAGGGGTAGGGGTCCCATTTGAAAGAAGAAGAAGAACAAAAACAAGAGTATAGAAACTCTGCCCAAATTTATCCCCCCTTTGCCCAATTTCCTACAATTGTATTGTGAGGTTGAGTAGTTGGTGCATAGTGAAGAGGATCCTTGGACCAGGTTCGAGGAGTAGTGTCGGCCACATATTGTAAGTTTACTCTTATGAAGATTAATACAAAAAGGAATACTTTTTCCGTCCCACCATATCATGTTTTCAAATTGTGTATTTATTTTATGATATTGCCACATGTAACCTAGCAATTAGTATATGAAATGCATGTTTGCAGCTCTCTGTTTGTCCATGTGTGAATGCAGGTCAGCTTTGGGAGGAGGCTTGCAGTCAAGGAGAGATTGAAAGCGAAGGGATCAAAATCAAACGAAGGATTCAAGGTAGAGTTACCTAATCTTGTTTTCACCTTTGTATTACATGAATGTGGGGTTTTGTGTTGGGAGAATACGAAAAAGTAGAGGCCTTTAAATGGTCATTTTTTTCATGCAAGATTAGAGCCCTTAAATGATAAGTCCGTAAGGGGGATTTCCCACTCACATCAGAGAGGCACGTTTGTGTATTTATGTTTTTTTATTTTGATAGTGTAGCATATGATTATGTATATATGGATGTTGACTCTACCTTTGGTGTGTGTGTTTGCCGATGTGGGGCTCTAAGGCCGTGAGGATGAGACGGTTGGGGAGTCGGCTCGCTAGGGGCCAGCGCGACCACCGCGGGTAGAACATCGATGTAGGAGAGATGATGTTGGTTTCGGGCCAGCACATGATCCAAGGGCAGGCCAGAGATGCAGAATAGATGACACTGGTGTTGAACGAGTGCGTGATCCATGAGCAGAGGATGGAGGGGGGATGGAGGACCTTCATCGATGGTTCAAGGAGGTTCTATAGGGTGTGTCAGAGGGAATGTGGGACCAAATTCAGGATGAGAGTGTCTTGGAGAAGTGTGTGGGAGTACCAGCGGAGTGGTGGACCTTGACCCGTCGAGCAGCTCTAGCGGGGGAAACAATGACGGGTCGACTGCCCCTTGGACCTAGAGGACACCCAGCTAGTGGGGCACCTCCATCTGATAGAGGACCTAGGCGGGGAGCTCTGGGGGCACCATGAGTGCCGGTTTTTGTATTTGTATAGGATTGCAAGCCCATTTTTTATAGGGTAGTTGATAACCATTTTGTATAGGGTAGGGGGTACCCATTTTGTACCTATAGGGGTGAGGGGACTCACTAGCCTATGAGCGATGTATATTTGTATTTTGTAAACATTTATGACATTTTTGGAGGATATATATATATGGATACATATTATTGGCTCTTTTTATGTCTACATGTGTTTATGTTTTTTATGGTTGATGATGTCTAATCTATATGCTTTGACCAATGTATGATTCTTATGTATATGTGATGATGTGTTGATGTGATAAATGCCAATATAAAACTAGGTTAGCCATATTATCTGATATTTTATTAAATTGTTATGGAATATGTGTAAATGTAATTGAATAAAAGTTTCAATATAAGAGTCTAACTTGCAGGTATTTGCAAAAGAGGCAAGGATCGCGGACACGATATACATTTTTGAGCTACAGGACGACAAGCTGGGAATCTAATAAAATGCTAAGTTGATGAATTTTTTGGTGATTGGCCTCGGTGAGGAGACCAATGACGGTGACATATTCTTCTTGGCTGTTGGTGGATGAGCCCAAACATATGCCGCTAGAGTGGAGCAGTTCATGTGAAGGGGTATAGAGGGCCCAAGAGGCCAAAGTGAGATTCTGTGTCCAATGGCTAGCACCGTCAGCATAACCGATGTGGTAGGTCGATGGAGGATGCATATGTGATTGTCAATAACATGGATGGTAGATTAGACATGAGGAGTGGAGGTGAATAACAAGACTAAAAAAACTCTACAAATGTGTACAAAGAAAAATCCTAACGTAGAATGGCTACGCTGAGGCGTAAAACTTCTTTAAGTACAACCTGTTGACAGGTTCTTTGAGAGGATAGACTTCTGAAGAGGGTAGGATGTATGCACCTTTATTGAGGAAGTGTTGGACAATGTAGGGTCCATGCCATAATGATTCAAATTTCCCATGGCCGAGAGTATCATGGGCGATATCGTAGGCTAGGACAATATATCCTTCCTTAAATGAATGAAGGTTGACATGGCAGTCAAAGGTGGCTTTGGACCATTTTTTAGCTGCTTCGTTGTTCTATAATGAAGATCGACAATCCTCATCCATCCATTCTAAGGTCATAAAGTGTTTCTTCATCAGAGAAGTGTCAGGTAATATCTCGATAGTAGTGTGTAACGTGGGAATTTCTCACTTGATGGGGAGGGTGGATTCGATCCCATGGACTAGGTGGAATGGTATAAAACCAGTGGAAATTTTGATTGTCATGCGATAAGCCCAAAATGTTGAAAACAACATATGATTCCAGTTAGTATTATCATTGTTTATGGTACATTGTAACATGGTTTTGAGGACTTTGTTGACAACCTCGACCTATCCATTGGATTGAGGGTAGTATGGGGAGGCAAACTCATGGGAGAATCCTAACTTTGAGGTAAATGCGGTTTTATACTGATTTGCTGGATGGATTTGGATTTGATCATAGCTGAAGAACCCATCCATGAAGGACAATGCCTCATGTCCATCACAATCATCGATAATTTGGTTGATGAAAGGGGTTGGAAAGTTGTCTTTAGGAAAAGCATGGTTGAGATCATGAAATTCGGTGAAGACGTGAATAGTTCCCTATTTTTTGTTAACGAGGACGGGGTTGGAAACCCATCAAGTATATGCAATGGGGTAAATGAACTCAACAACATGTAACTTGTTGATTTTGTATTTGATAGATGTAGCTTTGGATGGGTGAAGTAGGCACTGGTTTTGACAAAATGGCATGACATCTGGCCATGTATCGATGTGATGTTTGACTATAGAAGTATCGAGGCGAGGAATCTCTATATATGACCAGGAAAAAATATCCTGGTATTCCTAAAAGAGAGATTTGTAAGTTGTGAGTTCCTCAGGGGAGCATGCGGTGCCAATGGTGATTTCTTCTATGATTCCCAGTATGATGGAAATGTTGATTTTAATGGTGGGGGAGATATTGGCCATGTTTCCTTCTTCAAAAGCATCTGAGGCAGGGATAGGGTTGTTGAACCAGTCTATATGCCTTAAAGGAATACAATCCTTGGTCTCGATTGTACATATGAGGGTTTGGATCGAAGGGTCAAAGGCTTCCTGTGAGAGAAACAGTGCTCGGTGAGGGAGCACATTCCATGGGAAATCAAGGGTAGTGAGTTCCTCCAGGATATCTTTGTCATAGTGGAAAATGCGAGAATATAGGGGGTCTGGGGAGGTGACATGGGACATTTTCAAAGTGTGATTTTAATCAAGTGATGAAGATGTAGAAGAGATAGAACATACAGGGCATGATGGCTTGCTTGACATAAACTAAATGTTCAAACACTATGGGTGATAAACTGTGGTAGGGGACAATATTTCCTGTGGGAAATGAACTAGAGAATTGGGAGGATTTGGGGGAATGTCCTTGGACATTCTATATATGAACCATGGAGGGGTGGGAGGTGACTCAGGTTCATGGGAGGTGATGTTGATAGTATCTAGAGAGGGCAGGACCAGTGGTGAGGTGGTTAGATGTGGTTGAATAGGGGTTGAATGACGACCTTAGTATGCCACAATCAAAGGACACTAGTATGTGAAGTGAGAAAGTGAGTCACAGAGAGTGAAAGGGAATCTCATCTGTTTTGGGACTAAGGTAGAGACATAACGAATGTTAGTGACATGAGTACTAGAAAGTGGTGGTGGAGAGGGCTCTTGCTGAAAGTTTTGGCATACTATAGCTAGCATCTGGTGAAACTGAGGTAGAGCGGGGAAATGATGCTTGTAGCGGCCATATCCTGAACAAATGGCACAAGAGAATTTGGTTCACAACCCTTTACTTCCTATAGTAGAGGATGGTGTGGTAGTACTAGATGTGCTTGGAGAAGTGGTGAGCAATGTAGTTGCTCGAGGGAGTTGAATCAGATTGCGTAACTTGGGAAGACTAGGACATATATTAGTGGGGTGTCCCTCTCTTTCAAATAGTGCGCAAGGATGTTGAACTCAAGGAGGAAGCAGAGTTGTGGGCTCTTTATTTTTCTGTTTTCTCCCATCAGTGGTAGTGGTGATGGCGATTGAGGGTGAGGGTGGTGCCGTCGGAGCCTGTACTGGAATCTGCATCGGGATTCCCTCTGACTGAGGAGGGAGAGATGGTTGAGGAACCATTGTGGGTGGTTGTAGATACCATACAAGTATGGAAAGCACCATGTTGGGAAGGGTAATCATCACGGCTACCTGAAGTTCTTAAACTCCAAGTGGGGGGTAGATGAAGGGAATTTGAGTAATGGCTTGAGGGATTGTCTCCTAAACCGGGATTTTCCCCTGGGGAAGGGGGAAATAAGGGATAAGTGGTGTAGTAGGATTCTCAAGGAATTCCTGAGGTGATATTTCTTCAACTGGTGGGACGTTGAGGTGTGGATATGCCTCAGTGGGAGGGTTGGTGTCTTTAGTGTTGTTCCCATTAGAAGATACGACACACACTTGTGCTAAAGGGTGTATGAGAGGTGGTGCTCCATGGTATGCCCCTAGTAAGGATGGGTCCTTGAAAATTATGGGGCCCATGTCAATGAGTGAATAAGAATCTAAGCTAGTGCAGACAAGAGGCAAGACATTATTGATGTTGGTGGAGTGGTTAGGCTGATAATGTGTAATTTGGTAGATGGTAACGATTTTCCTATTGTGGGGTAACATAATCGTTCAAAACATAGAAGAGGCTACTGCCTTCATAGCATACATGTAGCTATGTCCAAACATGATTTTTTAATCGAGCAGGGCATCGATAAATTCAATGTTGATGAGGATGGTTTTACCACCGAGTTCGATGGGGACATTTTGGAAGAGCCCTTTAGGGGAGGATGGTCAACCATCATAGGATCTCAAGGTGATTGCGGATGGTACCAACTCAGGGGAGCCAAGATTTTTCCATAAATTTTTGGACATTATGCATGAGGATGAACCTTCATCGATGATACACCGATGAACCATGATATTCTGAATCTTGAATAGTATCTTGAAAGATACCAGAGTGGGGAGACATTTTTCTCTACTATCTAGATCAAATGTGATGAGTCTACTATCAGCTGGGTTGACTTCCTCCAAAGTAGAGATTAAGGATTTTCGTTGAGTTGGATGGGTTTGGAGGACCTCCAATACAGACATGGATGCAGGAGATTGTGCCAAGTCATCGACCAGACTGTAATTGTGTATGGCCCTAACCTAAGGGTTATTGACATTTCGTCATAATGGAATGCAAGGTATACAAATGGTAGGTTCAGTATTAGGGCGTGGAATCATCAAGGGTTGTCTGGCTATAGTTGGATATGCTTCTGAGGTGGTTGGAGTAGACTTAGGGGGCACGCTGTATTGATGACCGTGCATTTGCAGAATAATTTCTTCTTCGCTAATGAGGAGGATGTTGCGATCTGTCAGATTTCCAAGGAAGATGGGCCCTCGGTTTTGATACTTCCCCATTTGTGGTGGGACAGGATGTACCTCCTATTGGGTATTCATCACACCTTGGTGTGGAATAGGGTTTTGCAACATGACTGGGGGTGGTTGTTGCAAGTACTGTTGTGGGGCATGTTGAGGGGCAGGCGACACTAGAGGATGTGGAACATTCATGGATCCCTTCATCCATTTGAAGTCAAAAATTTGGGGACAATGGTGAGTATAATGTCCATATTCTCCACAAAGAGTGCAAGGGAAGTTCGTCTGAAGGTTGTTGTTGTTCGTCCCTTGGATTTTGTTGTTATTGTCCCCTTGGGGGTTCTGTTTTCCTTGATTTTGGTTCCCCCTAGCGAGTTGGTTTTGTTGGGGACTTTTTTTGCCTGGTCCCAGGTTATTATTGTTTCGGTTTTTTCCTTTCTTCTTGGAATTATTCGACTGATGGTCCGGATTTGTTGTATTCAACTGTTCAAAATTATGAATTTGTTGAATGGGAGAGGGATGAACAAAGTTAACACCATCATGTGGTTTTCCGTATGGAGGAGAAACTGACTGTGGAGGACCAGCAAATGGAAAATAATAATTGATTTGTGGAAATGATCCATAGGGCGCATAGGAAGGTGAAGCGCTTTCACTAGTGCCCAGGTTATATGTTGAGGTATAAGGGGAACCTGGACTTGGTTGAGAGGTCGAGCGCATCATGGGTGCCGACGAGGGTCCACTCATGGGTGGTGGGGGAGCAACAGGATATGGTTGTTGGTAAGGGGGCAGAGGGAAATACGATGGCCCTCCATATGGTTGCAGATATTGAGGTGTGCCATACATAGGTGGTGGTTGGATGTAAGGGTTGTGGTGTGTCGTGGTACCAATTAGCCCATCCTCAGTGTGAGACATTCCAGGTTTGTCCTGGCCAAATGGTACGGGACTGGGTGCATCAGGTAATACTATGTATAAGTAACCCGATTAAGCATAAATGAGGTCGAACTATTGGGCCTTGCTGATGGCTTCCTCTTTGGATTGGGGGAAGGTGGATGCTACATATTTGGCAAGTATAGAGATGAGTGATTTTAGAAACCAATTCAGATGTTGTTCTTTGGTGGTTTCTTCTTTACATAAAATATGTCGCCAACGCCATTCATGGATGTGTTCAACAATATGAATAGCTGAGGTTTGTTTGCACTCGGAGAGAAGTTCTAAACTAGTGTCATGACAAATTGGTAGTTGAAAAAAGGCCAAAAAGGCTCTGGCCAAGGATTCAAAATTCACATGGGACCCTAAGTTTTCATCCACATACCATTTGGCTGATGGATTAGTGAGTGTTCTTTAAAATAAAATTAAGCGGATCGAGTCATCCATGATGTTGTTTGAAGAGAACTATAAGTGGAAGGTCATAACATGGTTGGTGGGATCTTCTCCTGGTTTTCCTTCAAATTTTGGAATATCGGAAGGTAGTTTGGTAGGCATGTTGGGCCATGTGGGGTCATGTAAAATGGGATCATTCATGAGTGTAGTAAAATCAAGAATGTTGAGAGATGCCAAGTATGGAATAGGGGGATTTGGTAGAGGATTAGTTCCAACCATTGTGTGAGTAGGTAGTGGATGTGACCTTTGGGAGATATTTGGTGGGGTTGTACTTCTTCCTTGAGAAGAAGTTTTCCCACCGCCTCCTTGTGAAGGAGAGCTAGTGGATGGATGTCCTTGGGAATTGGACCCAAGAAAAGTGGAACCAAGTAAAGTTGGTCCCAAAAAAGTGGCACTCACGGGGGTGTGAGATGGTTGAGTCAGTGAGTCGAAAAGACTAGGAACTCCTCCTAGAATAGGAGGGAGATTTTGCAAGCGTCTAGAACGACGAGGATTTTGTGGGTCCCCTATGATGTATGACTAGCAAAGTGAATGTGTGAAAATGGTGATGAGAGAAATAAATGAACAAGAGACTTGTATAATTTGGACCTTCACAAGATAATATAACTCACAATTGCATGTAATCAAATAAGAATCATACATAAATCAACTGTAAATAAGCATACATGTGGGTAGGTGGATTTTGTCCGCATGGGGGGACAAATAAAACAAATGCTCGTGTCCTAAAAGACGTATCGTCCTTCCTTTCAAAATAGCATTGGACCTTCCAAGCACACTCAATAGTGGGGTTTGAAGCCACCAGAAGAGGAACTAGTGAAGGATGAAATAATCAGTTATAATGAGGGGTAGAGGGTGCATATCTCGAAAGAGCTAGTGATATTTCCCAATAGCCACACAAAATCTGATCAAGGTGCAATTGTAGCCCACAATTTTCACCTGGGTAGATGTCCTAAATTTGGTCACTAGGTACCTCGGTCAAAGTGCGACATTTAGATTTTCAGCCTCAGAAATGGGTCATGGGATGGATCCCTTCCAAGAGTTGGGTGACTCAAGGGGGGATGCAGAGAAAAACTAGACCTTGGCCTTCAACCATTCACGGGTATCTCCCTGCCTTATGGTGTAGGAACACTTGACTTGGAGGATTTGAAATTTCCCTAATTGTCAACTTCTAATGTTTGAAAATGTGAGAACCAGATAACGGGGGGTAATTTGGATGCCTACCCCTGAGATCCTACCTAGACTAAAAAACTTATTTTGGCATCTCCTATGGAGGAAAACTTAGTGAGTTTTTAGAAAAACGATTAGGTGTGGTGGGATGAGAGATTGGGGGTGTGAACCAATCTCATTTGATTTTAAGTGGGTGTGGATAATTTCTCAAGAAATAGTGGAACGTTTCAGAATTCCTTTGGAGAAAACCTACTTCAACCTCCACAATTCAAGATGGAAATTATGTGAGTGAGGACTGACTTTGTGTGTGAGCAAGTGAAAAATAGTGCCACATTTTTATAAGTTAGGTGTGAATTTGCAACATGTGGACTTCAAGTGGTCCTTACAAATCTTTGTTACCTAGCTTACTAAGTGTCATTGGTACAACCTTGTGGAATTTTAAAATCCATAAAGAACTATCATGTGGACAAATGGGTTCTTACTAATATTTTAAACTCCCTAATGTTGTTTACACTAATAAATCTTGAAAAACTATCCTATATTGCAAGCATATGGGAATGTATGGGCTTGTTACTTTGATCTTTAAACTTCCCTAGTGATGTAAACTAAGAAAGCAATTTCAATAAACTATCCTAATTTTGCAACATGTGGGCATGTAGGGGACCTTACAACTTTAATATGATTTCAAAAAGAAACAAAGAGGAGCCCTAAGGGGGATTTGTCCTCTCCTAAAGATTTTTTGTTAAGGGAGATGAAATATCCCCTTAAACACCTTTCGAATTCTCAAGATCACTCTATGGTGCAAGAGAAGAGCATACTCAATGATCAAAGTCAATTTTTGGTCCCTATGTAAGTTTTTTTTATATGTGATAGCAATAATCTCAACTTAATTTTTACAAACCAAACAAGTCATCCATGTGGAAACCAAAGCAAAAGAGGAGAATATTTGGTTCTTTTTAGCCCCTAAGTGCCTATGTTTAGCTAACCTTTCATATGGGAAAGCAGTCTAAGTGGTGTGAATGGGCATTACAAATTGCACAAAAGAAAGAATTTGAAGGCTAGGGGCCCTCAAATCATCACAAAAACCCTTAGAATTTTAAAAATCTGGAAATGTGCGTGATTTACAATTCTGACAGAGGTGCAGTGGGCATGCAATACATAGAGAAAATAAGTGTTTTGGGTGCACAGTCCGCTAAGTGCATGTATGTGTGCTAGAATATCCACGCACTTTCTGATACACGTCAGGGGAAACATTTTTGAGTGAAATTTTCCTCCTCCAACTTAGAATTTGGCTTTTGACAGGCAAGGTTGGGCCTGTTTTGGTACCTGCAAGACAAATTTATTAAAAAAAAGTGCTCTCTAGCCCAAATAAGGTGGAATTTCATACCTTTTCCCCAATATGGTCACCAATCTGTTGTTCCTGTTTCGTTACTTGGGTGAGCAAAACAATGGCACTTGAATGCCTAGCTAGGCCTGCTAGACAAGGCATAAGTTTGTGAGTGGGTTAAACAAGAAAAACACATGTAATAAACAAATAAATAAGCTAAAACAACTAAGGAAATAAAAACTAGAATGCATAAGAAACTTAGAACCATATACAATCAACCAATGACCAAGATTATGCCACTAATGGATAACTATATTATTTGGAAAAACAACATAGAGAAAAATGAGGATTTATGGGTCCCCTCTTCCTCCTTGGGAAGGGCTCTTGAGTTCCCTAATGGAGAGGTCTTCTTACAATGCAAGAAAAATGGCAAATGATGAAGAAAATCAATGTCTATTCTGTCAAAAGGTGAGTGGAATGGCCTATTCCAATGATGCTTGAACACTCCAAGGAGAAAAGAGGATTCTCAAGGGAGAATTGAGGCAACATAACAATACTATGAAGATCTTGGTTTCTTAGTGCACCCATGTCTTCCATTTATAACATTTCTTCAAGGAAAAATTCAACTAGTTCTTGGTGTGAACAAGGGGCCTTTTAGGGCACCCTTTCATCCTAGACCAACCCCCCATTCGCTCAGATATGGAGGTCAAATCAAGTTGGGACTTGGTCCATAAGTGGTTGGGGGGCCGACAAGACCCATAAATGCATCGTTCACATGAGTGTGCAAATTTTCTCGTACACAATCGCACATTTGACACATTGTGTTCTCTACGAGATTTGTTGGCCCGCGCACTGTGCGCATGCTTCCTTTAGTGAGTTTGCACATGTCAATTTTTGCCCAATTGTATAGTTTTTTCCTTTTGAAATGCATTTCGGTGCTGTAGGTGAACTAATTGTTGTTGGCATTGTTGTATTTCTGTAACCATTTGCATGGAATGTTGCAGATGGAATTTCAGTGAGAACAAGTTGTATCTTGACAGTGTCTTTTTTTGTCCTTATAAATGGTGTGGCCTCATCTTTATTTACAGTGGAAAGAGGCCTAAGGAAAGGTTTTCCTTTGTCACCTCTATTTTTTATATTGGTGGCGCAAGGGATCAGTATGGCCATTATTGAAGAAAAATCTAGAGGGGAATTTATTGGAGTTTCCTTATCGCCAACTCTAAGGCTCTCCCACCCTCTCTTTGTGGATGATGTTATGATATTCTACATTGGACTAAGGAAATATGTAGATAAGTTAAGGTATATTTTGGATCTTTTAAGTCGGTCTACAGGTATGAAAATAAATGGCCCAAAATCCACTCTGTCAGCACACCGCATGGAGGATGCGTAGGTAGGATTTTACAAGGAATGTTTACCTTTTGAGTCACAACCTTTCAATGAAGGGTTGAAATATCTTTGTTTTCAATTAAAACCCAACAACTACAAAAAGGAATATTGGAGTTGGCTAGTAGCCAAGCTAGAAAAGAGATTGAAATCTAAGAGCTTTTGATGGTTATCAAGAGTAGGATTATTGGTCTTAGTTAAGTCAGTGTTGGAAGATATCCCGATATATTGGATCTCTCTGGATTGGGTATCAAAAGGAATATTGGAGAAAATCAGGAGAATTTGTTTTAGATTTTTATGGGTGGGTCAAAAGGAAAGTTTTGTTATTCCCTAGATCAAATGGGAAACATTGGAAACTCCAAATCTCTTGGGGGGGTGGGGGATGAAAAATATTCAATGGTTCTCCAAATCCCTTGCAGCTAAAGTAGGATGGATACTGATTACCATAGAAATTATATGGACAAAGGTGGTTATCCAAAAATATATTAGTCCAGATTCAGTGGAGGAGTGGATCAAAATGCCTACAAAAGAAACAGAAAACTACATGATTATTTGGAAATATCTCTTAAAATATTTCTTAGTGGTCAGTCAAGGCCTAGCTTGGAGGGTGGGTAGAGGTACCAAAGTCAGAATTGGCTAGGATCCTTGGCTGGGTAGTAACATGGCACATCTTCTTCCCCAACCATTAATTGATATTCTACATGAAAGGGGTCTTTTTCACTTGGCTCAGATCACAGACATAAATAGAACCACAGTGTGGGGATAAGAATGGAAAGGGGATCTAAAGTTGGGTCTAGGGGAAAAATTTATAGTAGCATGGAATGACTATATCAAAGCTCTCAAAACATGACACATTCAGATAACAGAAAAGGAAGATGAAATGGTATGGCAACACAATCCCCTTGGAATTTTGATCTGGATTTATGAGCGGAATGAAATGGATAACATAATTAATAAAATAACATAGAGATATGGATAACAACAATAGATATCCAGTGAAAAATAACTTCTATTGAATAAATAAAATAGGTTCAAACTGTAAAACTGCATAACTGAAAACAACTTGCTCAAATGGTGGTAGCTATCTCTAAGAAGAGATGTGGTTGATACACGCATCTGTCTAAGAAAAATCATTAAAATGAGGCTCCAAATGCATTTTTAAGATTACTCATGAATGTCAAAACCCTAGACATCAAAAAACCTAACCCTAGGAGATGAAACACCAAAAGTTATGTGGGCCCCGATGGGTAAGTTGGTACCTCAACTTCTCGAGGTCATAACGTTTGCATACGACCTCTGTTTTAGGCGTGTGATAGCCCATTGGAAAGGTATTTTGAATAAATACACATTATTCCATAAAACTCTAACTTTGTCTACAATTTGACTATCGCAAGCCAAGAAAATGTTGTTTAGAGCCCCAAAACGACCCTGGAAGTACATAAAGATGTACTGACATGAAAACTTCCAAAATAAGCCAATTGGAATAGGTGGGAGGCCACCAATATCCACATAGATGTTGTGAAGGGATTCATTAAATCCCTGTAAGTGTAGAACCCACAATTACAAAGAATTACAGAAGAATGTGTCGAACTAAAAATTGTCAGGAGGAGCCAGTTGGAATAGGTGGGTGGCCACCAATATCCACCTGGATCAGTCCTCCCCCCTTAGGAGGAAATGGTCTCCATTGCATTGAGTGCCCCTATCAAGTGAGGAAACTTATGTTGAATTTGGCCCCAGGTGAGCCACTTGCCTTGGTGTAGGATTTCCCCTACCTTGACAACCCGATAAAGCTAGATCCTCTGTTGGCGAGTGTCCTTTACCTGTGTGTCCACTATCTGATCAGTGGATGCATGTTCCATGCATTCAAGGTTGAGATATGTTTGTGTCAATTGTTTTTCGATCTCTGAGGTGTCCAATAATGATGGAAAATATGGCTAAAGGAGGTCCATGTTGAACACTGGGTGCAAGCCAAGGAAGGGTGGAGTGTTGAGCTCAAAATAATTTCTACCCATAACCTTGGTGATAGTGTAAGGCCCATAACAAAGTGAGTGGAACTTTTGATGGGGACCTGTAAGGCTCTCTTTCTGAAAATATAACTAGACCTTGTATCCCACTTGAAACTCGTGTGGTACTCAGTGTTGATCATGGTGCTACTTGTACTTAGCATTGGCTTTCTACAAAATCTCATGGACTTGTTGGAGGATGTGTTGAATCCTCTCAATGAATATGGTGGCTTTTTCATCATTAGAATGAACATGGGAATATTTGTCTTATGTGGTTGCAAGAGGTAGTGCAACATCAATGGGACCCAAGGGTTGGGAACCTATCCCCACCTAAAATTATCTATGGCCGGTGGAGCTATGGAGATCCTTCTTGTAGCTATGTTGAACATAGGGAAGACTCTTATCCCATGTACACAGATGCTTAGAGTTTTACATGTGCAGGGCGTGCACAATCATCCAATTGACAACCTCTACCTGGCCATTGATTTGGGGGTGGAAAACAGTGAATTTAATGAGCTTGGTGTCCAACAGTGACCAAAGACTCGACCAAAATGTGTTGATGAACACGTTTTCATGATCATAGATGATGGTATGTGGTATCCAAAAATGGACCCATACTCATTTGAAGAAGATCTTGGAAGTATCTTCCGTTGTGATGCTCTTCTTCCAGGCTGTGACAATGGCCATCTTTGAAAATTGATCAATCACCACAAATCAAAAATCATTGACTTGCTTGGTGGATGGAAGGCCAGACATGTAATCCATCAAGATGGATTCCCAAGGCATCTTGGGAGTAGGGAGAGGGGTGTATAAGCCTTACTTATTAATGGTTGGCTTGGAAATGGCACAAGAAGTGTAGGATATGATATAATCGATGAAGACCTATTGAAGTTTTGGCCAATAAAAATGTTTTTGTAGAATGGCCACAGTTTTCTCCACACCAAAATGTCCTTCCATATGACTGTAGTGAGCCTCCCAAATCATCTTTACATGCTCTCTTGCAAGAACATAGAGGTGGCCCAAATGGAATATATATCTATCCTAAATGTGAAAATCAGTGTCATTTGCGCCTATACCCAAGAGTTGATAGGTGGTAGTGAAGTCAGGATATTTCTGATAAAGTTGGGGCCACTCAGATGCCTCATGCCCACAGGAATGGAGCACGGTAGTGAGTGCAGCCATGGGAGGTCGACTAAGGAAGTCAATGACATGATCTTGATGTTGATATGGAACTGTTGCAGATATGTGGACCACTTCTTATGGCGGTCATTCTACAACTTCCCTTGGGTTTGTATGAATTGCAGAGGCTTGTGATCAGTGTGGATGATTGTCTCCTTTCCTAAGATGTAATGTTTCCATTGACAACAGGATTGTATAATGGAATACATTTCCTTGTCATAGGTGGGGTATTTACGAACAATATCTGAGAGTTTCTCACTATAGTATGCTACCGAATGACTGTGTTGAGTGATAACGACACCTACAACATAATCAGATGCATCAGTCTCAATCTCAAATGTTTGTTGCAGATCAGATAAGGAGAGTACTAGAGCTGATCACAAGAGACGCTTCAGATAATCAAATGCTCATTATTGTTCCTTTCCCCACAAAATATTTTCCTTTCCACTTCCCTTGGTCACTTGGCTGAGGGCCCATGCAACATGGGAGAATCCCAACATGAACCGGCGGTAGAAGTTGGTGAGTCCAAAGAAGATCCAAATCTTGGTTAGTGTGGTCAGGGCTGGATAGTCACGGATGACTTGGATCTTAGTTGGAACCACATGTACCCCATGTTCATCAACAATGTAGCCCAAGTATTGGACCATGTTCATTCCAAAGGAGCATTTTCCACGTTGGCATATAGCTTGTGCTACCGCAGAGTGCTCAAAACCTATTGAATATGATGCATGTGCTCCTCCCAAGTTATGTTGAAGATGAGGATGTCATCTAGATATACCACCACAAACGAGTTGGTGAATGGTATCAATACATTATCCATCAACCTCATGAAAGTTGTTGGTGCATTTGTTAGGCCAAAGGGCATGACCAACCATTCGAAGAGGCCTTCTTTAGATTTGAAAGATGTCTTCCATACATCAATCGGTTCAATGGAAACCTGGTGGTATCCAGACTTTAGGTCAATCTTGTTGAAGAAATTGGCCCCTTTGAGTTGGTCAAGAAGGTCATCAATTTGAGGAATTGGGTACCAGTTCCTGGCAGTGATTTTTCTTAATGCTTTGTAATCAATGCAGATCCACCAGGTCCTGTATTTCTTGTGCACCAGTATAATCAGGTTTCCATAAGGGGAGGAGTTGGGTCTGATGTGCCCCTTTTGAAGCAAATCTTGGATCTGATGCTTGATTTCATCATTTTCCATCAGCGAGCGACGATAAATTGTCCCATTAGGAAGAGGTGCACTAGGAGTTAGATCAATTTGATGCTTGACTTGGCAGTGTGTTAGTACCCCAGTGGGTGAGGAGAAGATGTCTTTTTACTCTTCCACGATTTCATCCACTTTCTTCTACTACAAAAAGAGGCCCTGTGTAGAGGTCAAGGATGTGGTGGTGACCTTCTTCTTATTGTGATCATGGATCACTAAGAAGAAAAACTTCTCGGTCTGTGAAATGAACTTACTGCATTCTTATTAGAGATTAAGGAAATAATGATAGGTGGTGCTACTTTTGGTATCTTGTACAATTGTCTACCCAAAGTAACAGTAACACTACGAGGTCTAAACTCATACACAACATGTATTTTCCACAAATATGGTTGTCCTAAAAGATCACAAACTTCAAGGGGATTAATATCACACAATACCTCATCTTTGAATGGATTGATGCCATAAGGCAGACGACATTGTTGGCTGATGCGAATATATCTTTCTTGGTGAAGCCAGTCGATGGTGTAGGGTTGCGGATGTGGTGTCATCGGGAGGTCCAACTACTTGACAACCTCTATTGAGATCAGGTTCTTCTGACTATCGTTATCGACAATGAAATAAAGTGGATCCCCCTTTACCCACATCTGTGATTGAAAGAGGTGTTCCCGTCCCTATGGTTATTCTAGTTTTCTTGGATGGACTTTGGTGGTAGCAATAGTGGCACTGGGTTCGACATCGATAATCCCCTTCCCTCCTTCTAGATTTGATTCAGAGTCAAAATATTCCTCTGACTTGGAAGCTTTAAGATCGACCACTAGTGGATTCTTGGTGAGACATTCTTTGATGTTGTGACAAGGGATTTTATTGTATTCACATCACTTTTCTATGTCCTTCTTCAACTTCTCATTACCCTTCTTGTGTTGCGGCTTGGACTGGTTTTCCTGAGAGTGGCCATCTTTGTTTTGTTCCTTGTTTTGTGGGTTGGGGCTACCTTTTCCATGCTTTGACTATGAGGAGTTGGCAGATCCAAACTCTTGCCTCTTCTACTTAAATTTATGCTCAATCTTGATAGCATATCTATAAGTCATACCCAATGATGCGATGTCCATAAACTCCATTTTTGTTTGAATGTATCTATGCAGAAAATCACAGTATTTGAGCACCAGATGTTGTTCAGAGTCTTTGATACCCAATTTGGTGCACATGTGTGGAAGATATTAGTGAAATATGGCACTGTCTGGTCTCTTTCTTGACGCAGGGTGGTCCATCTTGTGTATTGGTCCTCGTAGCTTCCAAAAGGGTAGTATTGTTCTTTAATGGAATCCCTGAAGGAATCCCATGTGGGGAAGACCACAAATATTGTAGATTCCTCTATGGCCCTTTGTTTAGAGTAAGTATCCCACTAGTCCTTAACACGGGGGACGAACTTGAGGAGTGAAAAAGTAATATTTTCCCTATCGGAAAAATTGTGGACCGAAAAATACCCTTTGAGTAGATTTATCCATTTATCTACAACATCAGCATCTATCAGTCCTTCAAATAATGGAATATCAAAATTTACTTGTACCTTGAAGGGGGTTGCATGGCCGCTTGATGAAAATGCATCTGCAATCGTCGAAGGATCTGTGCAAAGTTGTTCATCATTTTGTTCCTTTTTCACACAAGGGATTCCTTGAGCAAAATTTTAAAAGGATAGACTACACCATCATATTTATTTTCATCCCCCATGGGTTTTTGTCAATCTCGGTGTGACCAATCTTGCAAAGGTTCGATTTTTTTCAAGTCCCAACTTCTTGTACCCATATCTTGTCGGGGACATGCACGAAGAAAAATAAATGAAGAGCAGACCACTCTGAAACCGTTGATACAGATTTATGAGTGGAATGAAATGAATAACCAACTGAATACAATAACACAGATATATGGAGAACAATAACTTCTATTGAATAAATAAAATAGGCTGAAAATGTAAAACTGCAGAACTGAAAACAACTTGCTCGAATGGTGGTAGTTATCTCTGAGAAGGGATGTGGCTGCTATGTGCATCCATTTGAGAAGAATCATTATAATGAGGCTCCAAAGGCCTTTTTTACATCACTCATGAATTCCAAAACCTGAGACATCCAAAACCCTAACCCTAGGAGATGAAACGCCAAAAGTTATGTGGGCCATGATGGGTAAGTTGGTACCTCAACTTCCCAGGGTCGTAACTTTTGCATACAACCTCCATTTTAGGAACGTGATAGCTTGTTGGAAAGGTATTTTCGAGAACTACACATTATGTTGTCAAAATCTGACTATGTCTACAGTTTGACTATGGCAAGCTAAGAAACAAAATAGACCTGGAAGTACAAAACGATATACTGACATGACAAATTCCAAAATAAGCCAGTTGGAATGGGTGGGAGGCCACAAATATCCACCTAGATGCTATGTAGGGATTCAAGACATCCCCATAAGTTTAAAACCCACAATTACAAATAATTAAAGAAGAACGTGATGAACTAAAAACTGTCAAGAGGAGGCAGTTGGAATAGGTGGGTGGCCACCAATATCCACCTGGATCAAATTTATATGCCAAAATATGGATACACACAAATAAACATTGACATACTCCAATAGTAACCTTCTTGGTGGTGGAAAGGAATTTGGAAAATAAAATGTCCTTTAAAATCTGATATTTTCATGTGGTGTTTGATTAAAAATAAGGTGCCAACTTGGGATAGAATGAAGCTTAGAGGATTAGAAGGACCATGGTGGTTTCCACTTTGAAAAGGCACCAAGGAAACTAGCATTCACCTTTTTTTAGTCTTTCCTTTTACACATCATACGTGGACTAAATGCATAAGAGCACTCTGGCATGAATGTATTTTGGATGTACAAACCATTGAAGAGGCTTGGCAAAAGTGGTTGCAAGATCCAAAAAATACTAATTTAAAAGATCTCCCTTTGCTAATAAATTGGGGTGTGTGGTTAAATCAGAACTCTATAATATTCAAAGAGAAATATTCCATTCCATAACTCATTGTTTCTCAAAGCCTTAGAATTATTTATCACTTCCCACAAGGGAAGGATAACCCCCCTTGCAAGGTAGGTAACAGAGGAATCGATGGATCATTTAAGGCTATGGGATTTTTTTTACGGAGCCTCACAAAATGAGGGCCTGTTGTGTGGTGGAGGTACAATTTTACACCTTTGAGATTCCCATATATTTAAAATGAAATGGGGTTTGGGCCCTGGAACAAACAATTTCGTTGAGCTAATGGGACTAAAATTGCTTCTAACGTTTCTTGGGGAAAAAGGGATATCCAATCTTCAAATTTTTGGTGACTCAATGGTGATTATAAATTGGATAATGAAATCACAAAAGTGTAACAACATGAGACTTTTTCCACTTCTTGATGATTTTTTTTAAATTGTGGACACTTATTCAAATTTGTCTATTCACCATTTATACAGGGAAAGAAACAAAGCAGTCGACAAACTCTATGAGGGTATTCTCTTGGCTCATGGTCAGTGGCATATAGTTGAATCCAAAGAAGGGTCTAATTTTGAATATTATCACCATCCTTTTATAGAAGCAGGGGGCCATGTCGACCTAGAATCACAGTCTTGATTACAACCATATTTTATGTTATGGAATTACTATGAGGGTGTTATATTCAAGCACCAAGAAGACAACATTTAATGTACAAGTTCTCCATTTTTTTTGGTTCATGGATTCAGTATGGTATATGGGTAAATTCTTGTTGATTTTGATACATCGGCTTACTATT
This sequence comes from Picea sitchensis, assembly GCA_010110895.2. Lineage (NCBI taxonomy): Eukaryota > Viridiplantae > Streptophyta > Pinopsida > Pinales > Pinaceae > Picea > Picea sitchensis. Next base: position 37,745 of record SNQJ01S0023775.1, on the reverse strand, counting down.
TTTTGGTCTCTTCATATCGAGGATTTCACATGGCATTCAGTTCACATGTTTTTAGTTGGCAACACAGACTTCTATTTTAGACCACTAGATGGTCACTTTTGTACCGATATATTTAAAACAATGGATACTTGTCACCTATGTGTTTATTTGAAGCATCAACCCCTCTTAATGAGGAATCATGTAGTATTATTTTTGCATTGGTCATCCTCGGAAGGGGAGATTAGAAATACTAAATGCATGACTCCTCATGCATTCTTCAGAATGTAAATTTTATTTTCATATGAGATAAAATTTACGCTTTTTTTCTTTGGAAAATATTATTCAAAAGGAAATTTATGGTTTGATTTGATTTGTATGGATTCACATTTAAAAGATTGATTTAATTTGGTGTTTAATTGACTTGATTGGACCCTTACAAAAGAAGCTTTGAAGGTTTAGCATTTCATTAATTAATGAAATTGTAGAAATTTATATATTTTTTAAAATCTTATGCAAGACATATAGTGATGGATTTGGTGTATTAATTAGTGTCTATAGGAGCCAAATAAAATAGTCAATTATTGTTGACAAAAGGTTTTGTATTAATGTATTAATGTATTAATGCATTAATTTGGATTTTTAAAATAGTGATTTTTTTGTTATTGTGGTTGGTTGGATGGATGGTGATGTTGTTGGCCTTGGGATTTGGGAGTAGTTGTGGTAGTGTGATGACTTCACAAAATATAACTTGAAATCAGAGTTCATTTAGTGTTGTGGTGTTAATTTTCATTCATCTAATTGTGTTGTGGAGCCGTGTTATTAATTCTGTGGACAAGTGCTCCTCGGTATCTAGCTTGGAACCCAGATATGCAACCTTGAATTCCTCATGGATTGGATATGAAAATTGATTCATCTTGGATCTACAAACTAGTTCGATCCCAGTTTGTAGGTGCAAACTAATTTAGCTTGGATCTACAAACTAGGTCGACCCCAATTTATAGTTGAAGGAGATAAAAACTCCTCAGGATCTCACTGCAACACTAAACACTTGTACAAACAAGAGAGAGAACGAATGATCTAACCTAGATATATATATTAATGTACCATAATAAAGGGTTATTTATACAATGAAATAGTCCTAGATAGTTTTATGGGAAGATAAGATCAGCTACGTGAGCTTACAACTCACAAAGCTAATCTGCAATGGAATTTAATGCATTGGAAGTCTAACACCCCCCATAAGTAAAATGTAGGGAGAAAAAAAAATGAGTCCCGTCAACAAGGCCCGATAAGATACCCATATACAACTCTCATAAATGGAGCAAAGGAGAAAAACCAATAGAAAAAAAATCCTCTCCAAAAGAGAGAATACATTATAAAAATGAAAAAGTGAAAAAGTGAAGGTAGGAGGATCTCATTGCGTACAAGAGGCCTTTGAACCCTTGTGCACCACTGAGTAAAAAAATAGAGCCAGATAAATAAATTCGTGTTCACATCCAAAAATTTTGATGGAATTCAAGCTTCCGAGGAGGAAAAAAACATATCTACAACCAATAATGTGCAGATGCATCAATCTCTTTTGATCTGATGTGATGTGGATATTAAAGATTTTATCTTGATCTTGAAGATCACACAACCAACAAATATTTCTCAAAAAAATGAGAAGGGGTTTCCAGATATTGGTTTTGATACCATGAAGGAGATAAAAACTCCCCAGGATCACATTGAAACACCAAACATTTCTACAAACAAGAGAGAGAATGAATGATCTAAACTAGATCTGTATATTAAGGTACCATAATGAAGGTTTATTTATACAATGAAATAGGCCCAACAATAGTTGTCACAACTGGGCAGATAAGATCACAGGCGATCTTATAGCTCACAAAGATAATCCGCATTGGAACTCTAATAGTAGGATCGATTCCCCTAGATTTTGTGTTGGTCAATATATATAAAAGACGTAGTCTAAATGTTCTATGTTTTAACCTTTTTTGGGGCATTTCTCTCACGCGTTTTTCTTGAAATTGAGCGGGAAATTTAGAAAATTTTAAATTTCAATGGTCAAGATTACATATTCTAGATTCCCTAGAGTTTTTGAGGAGTCTGAATCGGTTTATGCATTAAAATGTTAATTAAGCAATGTAAAATTATAATTTAGCCAATAATTAAGTTTTGGAATTCAATAATAATTTCCTTAAAAAAAAAGTAAACATAAAACTTTCTTTAAATATAAATAACCTCTTCTACTTCTCACGAAGTCTATTGTAGGGTTTCTTGTGCTGAGCCATTCACAATTCGTAGAACTCCATGATAGCATCATCTCCTTTCAAATCTTTTCTGACATTGCTACTGATGGAGAAATATACTCTCGAAGCACTACATCCCATGGAGAACAATGCTAGTAGGAAAAAATAGCCCTGGCGGACAATGAAAGTAGAGAAAACAGACTACCAAAAAAAACAAACAGTTTGATTTCTTTCCACAATATGCAAGGTGGCCTAAACAAATCCAAGAAAATCACAGGCTTATACGATCCTAGAATTCGCCTAAAATAAATTTGAAATCACAAGGGTATACTATCCTAGCATTCATTTTTTTTTAATCAAATTCTTTTGCACTAGTTTGGGAAAATTGTTGAAAACAAACCATTCTCTTAGAATATTTAAACCCACGGGAAGGGATTATTTTAAGGATGGAAATTTATTTTAAAATGTAGAAACCTTGGCAAATCTTTCTTATCCTTCATATGCCAACTATAAATGTTTGGCGATATGTTTGTAAAAATATTCAAATTTTTAAGGATTTTATATAGTTTTTATAAAAATTTGGCGATTTTTAAGGTAAAATAATTTTATCCTATAGAATTTGGGCGAATCATTTTTAAAATAGCGAATCTCATTTTTGGAAAAACCATGGAAAATTAGCCCATGAGAAAAATTTAGCCCCTAAAATCATCCATGCCCATGAGATATGCCAAAAAACCCAATGACCCACAAAAGGTGAAGGATGGTCATTTCTATTTGTCTCTTATGCCCCTCATTCATTCGCATCCTCCTTGTAAATTCCTTTTTCTTAATTATAAAAGAGTTGAAAACTGGAAAATGAGGCAGGAAAAAATGATGGTCATGAGAATTGAAGGATGACCATTAGGAGAGGGAAAGGAAGGTCAAGAGAAATGAAGGAGTACCATTAGGAGGGGAAAGCATTGGGATCTTGATTGAAATGGATCAGATGGTTCAGAACTACCAATGTTTTCTTTCTATACCTTCCAGTTAGTATTTTGTTTTTAATAAGTTTTCCTTGAGGCTTAAGCTATATGCTTATATTGCATTTAATGTTTATAATGAAATGCACACATGAAGTATTCTATTATTATCTTTCATCATTTTAAGCTGAAAAGGTAAAGTGCATTTTTGGGCACTAAATTATTTTGTAACACAATTCATGGTAATTTGGCCGCAGTCTAAATGTGCTATTTTTTTTTTTGTCTTTTCTAGGCATATTTTCCAGGGATAATTGCCCAAATCTGACGAGATATTGCCAAATATGCATATTTGAGTGGTTAAATCTATATAATATGAGTACTCTAAGGGTTTTTCAGCATGCTGAATCCATTTCTACATTCATAAATGAAATTTAAACAACAAAAAGAGTTGTGTTTTCGAGCGGATTTATGTTGTCGAATTCCGGTGAGGAGGGAAAAAACATAGAAGCATTAAAAAACACCATTTGATAATGGGTTAAATTGAATAGAATGGATGAAGCAAGGAAACCTCTCTCAAGAAAGTTTCCAATTCCTTCAAGTAGGATAAATTTATACTATATGGTGATCACTCTAGCTTGTAGTTGTTGGCTTCTTCTTTCATTATCGTGTAATGCATCTTGTGAATGATGCATATGGCTTAATTGTGTCATCTATTAAATATGGTTTTCATTTTATTGGATTCTAGATCAATTTCCAAAGTGAGTGTCGATTGACATGGAAACTCATATGGTCATGATTGAGGTAAATATGCAATGTCCCATACTTGAAAAAAAACTCTTTGTATTATTTTGGTTTAATCTATTTTTATATTTAGTGCATAGAACTATGTTTTAATTCTTTGTTTTGTAGGGTTTCAGGTATGAGAAATAGGGACAACCTTTTGGGATTTCTCTAATTAATATATTTGTCAATATTGTGGATTCTCTTAAGGAGCCTCCACTTGGTTACTGCAAATATAATTTTGTCTTGGATTATCTCATTGGAAAAGTTTTTTTACTATGTATAGTGATGGTGTTTCCATGTTAACATTTTAGTCACAATTTTGAGCATCAAAATTTGCAATAAAGTGGGTTCATTTCTACAAAAGGTTTAGCATTGAACCTCATGCATTTGAGTAGTACTTTAAAAAAAAATAAAGATTATTTAAAAGACAAAGTACAACCATCCTTCATTAAGATCACATGGATACAAAGGTATACACTATTAAGAATGCTTAGTTTACTTATTTTTTCTCATTCTCCTCTATTTGTCTAGTTTCTAATATCATATTTCATACTTGATGTTGATCTACAAATGGATTATGAAGAGGATGGAACATCGTGCCTTGTGAAGAATGTGAAAGACCATCCAATAATGATATAGGTTGGACTTTAAGATCTTTAATGTACAAAATAATTTTTTAGCATTTAATCTTATTCGAACATGTCACACACTATCCAACATTACCTGCAAACGCACACTTGAAAATTTCCTTCTGATAATAGTTACTCAATTCATGAACTTCAAGTAATTTGTGGTCATAGTAGAGGACATGATACTAATGTAATTGAACTAACTTACTTCTTAAGCCCTAGATATGGAATTATTACATTTCTATTTTTATATTAGTGTTGTTGGCTAAACCCTTTAATTGTAATTGTACCCTTTGTCTCCTCTATATACCAAGGAGACCTTGTTTTAGAAATAATCTCATCTTATGCATTTGTTCTATTGTAAAATGAGGTTTCCCCCTCAAAGAGGCTTCACATTCATTCTTCTTTCATTCCCAAGGCATGGTGTAACTTCTCTTTATCCTTTTGTTCTATTTGAGGTGTTTGGTGCATAACATTTGGTTTCAGAGTATAAAATCCTTGGGTTTGGTTCATTCAAATGAGTCGTATTGATATTTATTCTATAACATTTTTTTTTTAGTTTCACATCGTGGATTTGTTTTTGAGTCAGAGGAGACATAGAAAAGTACCTATGGTTAAAATTACAAGTTTCGTTTCACTATACTTTCAAATATATATCTTGTGGAAATTAGGATTTGTGTTTAATCCTAAAATTATTCTCAAATGCGTCATCTTGGAATTTTCACTATAATGTACAACTTTCCCTGGGAGATTTCAAATAGCTATTTTTTTTAGAAACTGAGGAAAAATAATGAAGTGCCTATGGTAAAATTCTAGGGTATGTGTTATAAACCTAAATTTCACCATCCATGCTTACCTGGCATCAGGCCAACTCATTGCCCTTCATTGCCAAAGCCATGCTGAACAGACTCTTTAAAAAACCTCTTAAAATAGGTAACCCGTGCCCTAACCCATTACTGGGCGCATTGGAACGCTGGCAGGCCTTCTGCTGCATGCGTTGGAACGTTGGCTGGCCCACTACAACCCGCGTTTACCTAACAAAGCACAAAATCAGGAAAGTTGCCGACAGAATGAAAAGCTTTGGGTCAGTTAACTGGAACTCCCAGCCATGCATGGCCGAGAGTTCGTCTAAAACCCTAGCTCCTTCTAGCCTATAAAAGAAGGGGTAGGGGTACTAGTCAAAAGAAGGAAAATCATAGCAAAGAAACTCTGCCCAATTGCCGAATCCATTTTCTCCCAACCCTTTAGCCTTTCCTCAAGCTTTAGGAGAGTTCAAGCAAAGCAGTTGGAGGAAAAAGAAGAGAAGGAGCCCAGGATCAGGATCAAGGAACGATGGCCGATCTCTATTATCATTGTAATTTGATTCATCTTGAGATTAATAAAGAATACTTTTCCCGTCCCAATGCACGAGTCTAATATGTTTTATTCGACTCATGCTTAATCTTTAACCCTCTAGTAGAACGATAGCATGCATGCGTAGTTTTGTCTTGATTGTAGGATCGCTTTTTGGAAGGAGAAACAGAAGCAAAAGGGATAAAGCGCAACGGAGTATCTACACCAACCGTCGATAAACAAGGTTAGTTGATTCTTTCCATGTTTGCATGTAAAAAAGGGTTTTAGGTTTAGGGTAGAAGGTTAAAAGTAATTTCTGAAAGGGTCATGATCTGCATGCAAGTTTAAGCCCTAGCTTGTTAGTCCGTAGGGTATAATTTCCCAACAATAGAATTGGCGACTCCGCTGGGGAGATTTACTCTTAGGGTTTCCAGATTTAAGTGAGGTTTTTGGGTAGTTTAAAGGAGTAGATTCTCTGTTTCTTTGTTTGTTTTGTTTTCTGTTAGGTCAAAGCTAGCAGGGAACCTGGTTATCAATACCATTTTTTTCCTTGACTGTGTCTTGACATTTATTATCGGGACACAGAGAGGTACACGCGGCCTGCAGAAGGCCTGCCCGCGTGTAACTCGTGCCCTAACCTTCTGTAGCCCGTGTTTGAACTCTTGCTGTAGTGGTTTCAGTAGCATGTAGGACTCTGGAAGCTTGAGAGGCAGTCTCCTCTTCCCTGTCAAAAGTTTACCTTCTCAGGGGGATTTCTAGAGCATGTCTAGGTCTCGCTGGTTTACTGTCTTGTTTTCAGTCTGCCTTATTGTGTTGGTTATTCTTTGCATTTGTTTTCTTTTTGAAAATTTTCCTTTTCTGTTAAAGAAGAAGCATCCAAGCCTTTTAGAGACCCTGGTTGTCAATACCAGAGGCCCTTTTCAGGTTTGGGCTGCCTGTGTGTTGTTTTGTCTCAGTTTTTACACAGACCCACGACCTGTTTAAGTTTAGCCCGTGGGTACCCACGCTCTGTTATAGCTCAGCACGTGTTTGCACGGGTGCTGTCTCAGTGACAGCCGCGGGCTTGATTGTTAGCTTTTCAGCTTGGGTGGGGCAGTCATCCCCTCCTCTGGTGAGAAGAGCTCCTCTCAGGGGTTTAGAGTCTACGGCTGCACAGTTAGCAGGTTAGGGGATCTTATCCTTAGCCTGTGTTTTTTAGTTGATTTTTTGATAGAAAAGACAAAAAGAGAAAAAGTTGGTTTTATGGTTTTTAGGCAAGTGTTAGAATTGGTGCTTTCTTGATTGATTTTCTGCATCTTTGCTCTGATTATTTTGTGATCTGCGCTTTAAGCCAAAGTTTTATTTTCATTCTCTTGGTTTTATGCTTGTCAGCATTTTCCCTTGCGTCATTTTGCAATTAAATAAAAAAAAAAAAAAAATCTTGTTTCATTTTCTTCTTGATTTGAAGATTGTGTTGTTGCATCAGTATCTAGGAAGAAGTCTTTTTCAATAAGTTTTTGCAGTGCATTTAGAGTATAAGTAGCTCGCAGATCTGAGTGAAAATACTTTATATTTACTGCATGAAATCTTGGTAAATTTGAAAAGGAAAAGAAGTATTTCTTGTTGAAAAGTTGTTGGTTTTTGCATCGTTTGTAAAAGTTTTTGTTTCCAAGCATTTCTTGTTCATTTTTCTTTGAGTCGTTACACACCATCAGTTTCAATTTCATACCTTGTGACTTAAAAATCCCATTAAAAGCAACGCTAATTAAAATCAATTAGACTTTTTTGTTTGTAGGGTGCATACATTAGCTCAGGACTAGGGCCTTGGAATAGGTTGGAGAGTAAATTCTCCAAGGCCACTCAAACCAAACATTGGAGTCTGTCAATAGGAAGTGTAGAAGTCCAGTTACAGAAAGTTATCTAGGACCCCCCTCTAACACAGGGGCTAAACACGAGGTCGCGTAAGGAAAGGTAGCGGAGATAACCCCTCCAAAGCTGGACCGAGCGTTGAGGAGAACACATATCGAGGATTTGTTAAGGGATTCCATCGTTTGCATTTTCCACGGAGCTTCGTGGGTCTCAAATCCATTCGAGGTCCTCAGTTGTCTTCCAGACCATTTTCTCTCGATACCCTTGACAGGTTTCGGGCTTGATACCCTGCTCATTGTGGTCTACCCGACTATCGACTGTACCCGCCTG
>SNQJ01S0023775.1:0-29586 GCA_010110895.2 Picea sitchensis | reverse complement strand
TCAGGGTGGGGCAGTCATCCCCTCCTGTGGTGAGAAGTGTTCCTCTCAGGAGTTTGAGTCTAGGGTGGCACAGTCAGTAGGTTAGGGCCTCATACCCTTAGCCTGTTCTTTCTTAGTTGATTGTTGATAGAAAAGATAAAAAAAGAAAAGATTTTGTTTTATGGTTTTTAGACAAGCGTAAGAGTCGGTGCTTTCTTGGTTGCCGTTGTGCGTCTTTGCTCTGGTTCTTTGCGATCTGCGCTTTAAGCCATAATTTTATTTTGTTTTCTTGGTTTTGTGCTTGTCGGCATTTTCCCTTTGTTGCTTCATTTATCACTTAAATAATTTTTTTTTTCTCTTTTTCATTTGCTTCTTTGTTTGAAGATTGTGTTGCTGCATCAATAGCTAGGAAGAAGTCCTTTTTCATAAGTTTTTGCAGTGCATTTAGAGCATAAGTAGCTCGCAGATTGAGCAAAATTCCTTTATGTTTGCTACATGAAATCTTAGAAAATTCAAAAAGAAAAAGAAATCTTTCTTGGTGAAAAGTTGGTTGTTTTTGCATTTTTGTAAAAGTTTTTGTTTCCAAGCATTTCTTATCCATTTTGCTTTGAGTCTTTACAGACCATCAGTTTCACCTTCATACCTTGTGACGTAAAAAAGCCCATAAAAGCAATGCTAATTTAAAATCTATTAGACTCTTTTTCTTGTAAGGTTCATACACTAGCTCAGGACTAGAGCCTTGGAATAGGTTGGAGAGTAAATTCTCCAAGGCCACTCAAACCAAACATTGGAGTCTATGATAGGGAGTGTAGAAGTCCAGTTACGTGGAAGTTATCCGGGACCCCCCTCTAACACAGGGGCTAAACACGAGGTCGCGTAAGGAAAAGTAGCGGAGATAACCCCTCCAAAGCCGGATCGAGCGTAGTGGAGAACACATATCGAGGATTTGTTGAGGGATTCCGTCGTTTGCATTTGCCATGGGGCTTCGTGGGTCTCAAATCCATTCGAGGTCCTCAGTTGTCTTCCAGACCATTTTCTCTCGATACCCTTGACAGGTTTCGGGCTTGATACCCTGCTCATTGTGGTCTACCCGACTATCGACTGTACCCGCCTGGTGACTGTTCACGTGCTGGCAAACTAGCTGCCAATATTTTTTAGGGACATACATGGGTGACTGCGGGGGTATACCACGGTACCTATGACAGACATCGGGCCATGCTTTGCAGAGTATACCCGGAGGGTGCTTTCGTATTCGAGTTTCACTTGCACCGGTAAGTTGCTCTAGTGTTGGTTGTTGTAACCGTTCTTCCAACTAGTTTAGTGCTTGCTTGATTTATATTCTAGGGGCTTTCTTTTTGTGAGTGTTACTATGTGTTCATGTAGAATACCTTAGCGTGTCGTGAATTTTCTCACACAGTGGAGGATTCAGAGCTCCGCCAGTCACGAAGGCTTCTGGGCTTGCCGCCGGTTATACTGGAGCCACCCCTGCCACCATTGAGGCGGAATCTAGACCAAAGAGGGTCTTTCGAAGAAACTGGGTTTCAAACCATTGAGCCCAAACAACTCTCGGAGGAATCAACCACCAATCTTGGATCGGTTGAAACCTCAAACACTGATACTTAGCCGGACATTATTGTGCCAATTCAATTTTACGAAAGCCTGTCAGTGCCTAACCCAGTTATGGACCCAAAATCTGTTACTTCCTTTGGGAATTCTTCCATTCCTATCACTGTTGCTACCACAGGATAAGCTTCTCCTAACTTTCCTTTGTCAACGGTCTGGGCCACCATGGTCTCGGCCGCAACTATGTCGCACAGTGGACCGACCCCATCTATCGTGGCGGCCACACCTCCTTACACACCTAGTGCGACAGGCGCTCCGTTTTCATACGGTATGCCTAGTTCAGGTACAAGTCCTGTACTCACTTCCTCCACNAGCCAAACTTTTCCTGGCAACCTGGTGCCAGTCAAACTCCAGGACCCTTTTATCCCAGCTATCAGCAGCAACCTAAACTACCATTCTTGGCGACGTTACACTTGCCAAATTTGACATGGCTGTTAAATGATCCTATATATCACGATCCCCGTTGGCCTCCTATGTCGACGAAGTTTCCTTCGGACATCCCAAAGTTCGAGGCTAAGACTAATTAAGATCCAGGTGATCACGTGACTACTTTCCACTTATGGTGTTCATCTAAATCACTGAAAGATGACTCCGTCCAGTTGCGATTGTTTCAATGCACTCTCATTGGGAGTGCCACGAAATGGTACATAGAGCTTGACCACTCACGATATTCATCTTTTGGCGAACTGGCGATGGCCTTCCTTAACCATTTCCAGTTACCTGTGAGATACGACATCAGCACAGAGTTGCTAGCCAATTTCGAGCAGACGGCGGCGGACCATATCTTGGATCATATTCGAGAGTGGTGACGCTGAAAGAGTCTTATCAAAGTACCTGTCCCACCAGCATTCCTGCTTGAGTGGTTCCTTAAGTCTTTAGTTCCGCAGTTATCCAAAGACGTCGCGATTTCAGGGGTTTTCTCCGAGGAAGATGCCATCATGAGGGATCAACAGTTTGAGCTTATCTATTCTCAGTCTGGTCTATTGTACAACATCCTGCCGGATGTGCCACAATCGATTCTTGATAAAACCAGACAGAGAGTCGGACCACATGCCAACGGTATCGTTGGTTCGACACAAACTAAGCCCGCCGAGCAATTGACAAAAAAATTGAAACAGTTATCTATACAACACTCAGCAGCCAACCAGACTACTGCTTTGGCTGCTCCTCCTACTCAAACATCGGAAGTACACTCCGTACAGATGACTAACCCCAAGGCCACCCAGCAGCCTGAAGGGAAGAAAAAACAACGCAAGAAGGGTAAGGGGGATAAGAAACCTACTGATAATGTTGGCGAGGGCACCACAAAAAGAGGAAGGCGAGGTATCCATGAAACTTATGTGCGGAAGACCACCCAACCCATCTATGTCCTCGACTTGCGGAGGCCCAGAAGTTTGTCACACAGCAACATCAAGCCGTGTTGACTAATCCCTTTTAGCATGGGAAAAATTTAACTCAAGCCTCTACAAGTGTCGAGGGGGGCAGCCAAGAAAACTACCCTCCCCCAAACAATTCATCTTCCGCGAATGTACACATGGTTAAAAGTGATGCTTTCATAATGACTAGAGTGCACGACTATAGCAAACCAAGTGCCCCTGAGAAGGGAAAAGAAGCTGAGCTCCCATCTCTTCCTCTACATATCGAGAAGACGTTGGGTGAAACAATGACACGCATTCCAAAGGGTGCATTTAAGAGAGCTTCTCACAATCCAAACGCAAGGGCCACCCAGAACTACTCTGTGGTGGAAGATTTGTCCCAAACCCCTTGTGCTATGTCCACTTTGGAGGTTCTCCAAAGTTGCCCTGCTCAGAGAAAAGCATTGTTGACTGCTTTAGGCTCTACTGAGACTTGTAACCCGGGTACCATCATGTTAGATACGACTGACTTGAAACCTCATTTGCCTTACCACGTCGCATTTCAGATAGTAGTGGCTCATCCCACGAAAATTTTTACACGGAATATCTTCCGCACGGTGGTAGACGAGGGCGCTTTGACTTGCGTTATGTCGTTAGCATGTTGGAAATCCATTGGTCAAACTGAGTTGTATCCGTCACCTACTCTCCTCACTGCGTTCGATGGTCATTCTTTCCGACCGCATGGCATCATTCCTTCTTTCCCTGTGCAGTTAGGGGGGAAGAATGTGTGTGTCGAAGTAGAGGTAGTGGATGCCCCCATCGACTACAATCTATTGTTAGGTCGTAGTTGGACTTATGCAATTCAAGCGGTGGTCGCTACAGTTTTCCAAGTCTTATTGTTTCCACATAAAGGCCAGATAGTGACCATTGATCAGTTGTCCTTCTCTCGACCTGACCCAGCCTTGGGGGCATCCACGGTTCCCATGATTGATAATCCTCAAGATGGTGTCGTCAACGTCGGAGTTGGCTTGTGCCCATCTTTGATGGGTACTTTCGATTACCCACCTCCTCATGGCAATGTCAAGTTTATATCAACTCACCACAAGGCTAAGATCTTTCATGTTTCGTCATTTCGCACGACTTACTTTCAGGATCCGTGGACTCTTCCTTCCCCATCAGCCACGATCGATGAGACAGGGCATGCTAGCATGGCCACGCCCTTGTCGGCCGCTGAAGTAGCGTACTCTTTGGTCCAGCAAGCTTCAGCTACTCCTGATCTGACTCCCGCACAAGAGTTGGATACACTTCTTGAGCCTATCTAGGCTCAGGATTCTCTTTCCAACATCGATTCGTTAGATTTAGTCTTGCCTTCTGACGAAGCAATAATCGAAGCAATGACTGGTCCGGACAAACCCTGGGAAGATCTTCATCACAGATCATATTTCCTCCCAGAGTTACACCAAATTGAGGTAGGAGAATTCACTATCACCATGACGGGAGATCAGCCTTGTCCCATTAACCTCTTAGCTACATCGGATATTTATGCTGAGGGAAATATGGAGACTATCGCTACCACGATACCTATCGATATCTCCCGAAACCCCGACATCGTGGAGAATGTCTTCGTTGGAGTGGATTGCTCCCCCGAAGAGATTCAGATTTACACAGATCTTTTTAAAGAGTTCCGCAATGTTTTTTCTTGGTCTTAAGAGGAAATGCCAGGCATCGATCCGAAAATAGTTGAACATGAGATCACTACGTATCCCGATGCTAAGCCGATTCGACAGAAACTTCGTCTAGTTAATCCTAGGAAAGCAACAGCCATCAAAGCTGAGGTTGAGAAATTGCTTAAGGCAGGGTTCATATACCCTATCCATTTGACTCAATGGGTGTCAAACCTCGTGTCGGTCGATAAAAAGCAAGGCACGATTCGTGTCTGTACCGATTTCCGTGATTTGAACAAGGCATGTCCAAAAGATAATTATCCAACCCCATTCATCGACCAGATCATTGATGAGTGCGCCGGTTGTGAAGCCTTTTCGTTCATGGATGGTTTTTCGAGGTATAACCAAATTCAAATCAAACCCGAGGACCAACACAAAATGACATTCATTTGTCCGTGGGGTACATTCGCCTATCTAAAAATGCCTTTTGGTCTCAAGAATGTTGGAGCCACTTTTCAGCGGGCCATGTCTTTTGTGTTTCACGACCTCAAACATATAGTCGAGGCCTATTTAGATGATTTAGCATCACGCTCTCGCAAGCAAAAGGATCATCCTATGCACCTCCGACTAATCTTCGAACGACGTTGCTACTTCAGGATTCGCTTGAATCCCAACAAGTGCATCTTTTGCGTGACGTCAGGACGTTTGTTAGGTTTCATAGTTTCAACAATAGGGATCATGGTGGATCCTCTGAAGGTGGAGGCAATAGTCCAGTTTCCCTCCCCACGCACAATCTTACAACTTCAAAGTCTTCAAGGCAAGGCGAACTTCTTACGACGCTTCATCGCCAACTATGCTGAAATCACCAAGGGCTTCATGCGTTTACTGAAGAAAGATGTTCCCTTTTTCTGGGACGAAGTAGCACAACGCTCTTTCGACGCATTGAAAAATGCCCTTACAACCGCACCTCTGCTACGACCACCGAATTATAATAAGGATTTCCTATTATATCTGGCTGCCGCAGAGTCAACCATAGGCATGGTTTTAGTTCAAGAAGATGATTCGTTTTCTGAATACATGATCTATTACTTGAGCCAAGGCCTCGTAGGACCGGAACTTAATTATACCCATCTCGAAAAACTTGTGTTGGTAGTAGTTCATGCTGTTCAATGGTTCCGTCACTATGTTCTATTTCGCAAGACCACCGTTGTAGCTGTCGTGAATCCATTTCAGTACATGTTGACACGACGAGTTATCGGCGGAAAAATCAGTAGATGGATGGTCATCCTCCAAGAATTTGACTTAGACTTCGTTTCATCCAAGTCCAAAAAGTCATTGCTCTTCGTAGAACTTATCTCGGAGCTTCCGGTTGAGTAAGGTGACGTTGTGCCTGAGGAATCGCCTATCTGGGGGGATATGTTTTTGATTGAATCGTCAGACCCCTGGTATGGAGATATATTGATCTATCTCCAGACTTTGAAGTGCCCCACCTCAGCTTCTCGTGATGAGCGTCGAAGAATACACCATCAGGCTAAGAACTATCTTATACTCAATGATACATTGTATCGGCGAGGTGTAGACTGTATCTTGCGTCGATGTCTCACTCATGAGGAGGCCGTCATAGTGCTCAATGATTGTCATACAGGAGCTTGTGGCGGCCACTTATCTGGGTTGGAAATAGCCCAAAAGATTTTACGAGCAGGATACTTCTGGCCCACGCTTATAAAAGATTGTATCGAGTCGGTCAAGAAGTTCCATCCATGCCAAATCTTCTCACGGAAGATGAGGGCACATCCCACTCCCATGTTTCCTGTTATCACCGTCGATCCCTTCACTAAGTGGGGAATTGATTACACTACTTGCAACCCCCCGTCAGTCAGGGGGCACCGCTATATCATTGTGGTTGTCGACTACTTCACTAAGTGGTTCAAAGCTATGCCGACGTTCAAAGATGATGGAGAGACTACCGCTCTCTTCCTATTTAACCAAATTATAGCACGGTTTGGCGTCCCGAGAGAGATTGTCACTGACCATGGCAGTCACTTTCAGAACCAAATGATGTCTGAGTTAACATCAAAACTTGGGTTACGACAGGAACATTCCTCACCTTACTATCCCCAAGCCAATGGGCAGGTGGAAGTTGTTAACAAAACTCTTAAAACAATGCTACAGCGAACCATCAACTCAGCCAAATCCAACTGGATTTTGATTTTATACTCGGCATTATGGGCTTACCAAACATCATTTAAGACTGCAACCATTTTCTCACCTTTCCAACTCGTTTACGGGCTGGAGGCAGTCTTGCCCATCGAATGTCAAATTCCATCTCTGAAATTGGCAGTATAGTTATTGCCAGACACTTCTCCACTTGAAGAGCGGTTAGTACACCTTGAGAAGCTTGATGAACAGCGTCACGATGTGGCTCTGGCCAATGAGGCTCATAAACATAAGGTTAAGTGTCAATATGATAGGTCCGTTCATCCTTGGATTTGTTCTGAGGGCGACCTTGTCTTGGTTTACGACCAAGATAAGGACCCCCTGGGGGAAAGAAAGTTTAAACCCATGTGGTTCGGACCCTTCATTGTTAAGGAGGTTTTAAAGAAGGGCGCTTATCGTCTGGTCGATTTTGAAGGGAATGCTTTGGCGGAGCCTAGAAATGGGCTCTACCTCAAGAATTACTACTCATAGGGTCACTGTGGGTAACTTTTTGTAACATATGTATAGTCTTTGTGCTATTACCTTTTTACATTTATTTTGAAAAATGTGTCATGGACGTGTCATTAATGTTATTTTTCATCACTATGGAAGATGTCAAGTGAGTTTGAGGTGTTCATTGGGTATGCGGGCAGTGCTAGTCGACACACGTGGAGGCTTGCCTCCACAGCTTGGGTAATCTTTACACCACAGGATCAGTTGTTATCTTCCGGAGGGATATGCTTAGGTGACACCACAAACAATGTTGTTGAGTATAGCGCAGTTATTGAGTTGATTTGTGACGCTTTTTCATTGGGTATCTCTCGTCTTTGGGTCTATCTAGACACTCAACTGGTTGTGTCGCAGCTAAACAGAATATACCGGGTGCATGACCCAAATTTACACCGACAATTCCTTAGGGTACGTCTCTTGGAATGCAACTTTGATTATATTACATATTTTCATGTTCCTAGGAGTCTAAATCAAATCACAGATACTCTAGCTAATCACAGTTTAGATTGGCATCTTGCTCACACATAGAAAGATCGTGATCACACACATGTAAATACATTTTTGAACGCATAATCCATAAGACACAAAAAAGAAATAAAAACCATATATAAACATGATAAAATCCTCAGAGTACATAGATGGGCGCAAGCGCCTCAAAAAGTGGGAACCATAATGATTCACCGGGGCTTATGCCCTCAAAAAATATATACAATAAGGTGCTCATGGCACATAAAAAGTTTACAAGTCTGCTCAGGGCCTGTGGGCCCTATTATAATCATGAACAACCTTACCTAAACTCCTGAACAATCGGACCCATGTCCGAGGTACACCCACAATATGAGTCTGCATGGAGGGCGGAAAGTCCTCTATCTCTGCCATGGGAACTGTGCGATTGAGCTCAGTGAATTTTCGCTCAATCCACCTAAGAACCCTCTCGACCTCTCCTGCTGGGAGGTTCCCTACTGTTGCTGCCCCCCTAGTGGCGGCAGCTGCGACCTCTGGTCGTGGGCGGCGCCTATTTCGTGCATAATCGACAGGTCGCACGAGTCCCACATCTGCACGCAACACAATGTTCACCCATCAAAAAAATCTGTTATACAAAAACATGATATATATATCAAAAAGACATAAAAATTACATATGCAAACAAAAAAACTAGATAGGTGGAGACTTACCCATCTCCCCTCGCTCCTCACAAGGAGGCAATGGTATCGCTGGATCTCTAGAAAAGTCGATCCCTGCATATGGGTAATCCTCAATCGTTGGAATCTACCATGACAGCCAGGAAAAAAAGTCATCATTGAAGGCCTCGGTGGTCCTCCCACCACCCTGTCGCGGCAACAACGCTGCCCATCTGCACACTGCAGGGAAATTCGCCAGATGTCCTCGTACTATCAGTCGAGGACTAAAGCATGGAACTCTCTCGAAGAAAAACGAACACAGGATGGTCCCAAACCCAAAGTTCTTGTGCGTCCGTTGTCTGCAAGCTGTCAGTTGCCCTGTCATGCTTGCTAGTAGTGTGGTACTCCAGTCAAAAATTTGTGCATTCATGCACTGAATTGCACAGTTCATCTTTGCGCGCGAAGCCTGATGCACGGCCGCAGAGCCGGTAATCTACCCGATAAGTGATAAAATGGTTTGGAGGGCGAGGCTGGTAATCCTACTCACGGGACCAAAGAAGATCTCTGATTGGTCCCAGCCTCACAGTACTCCTCTATCAATTCCGAGACTTTGCTCGGCCCCGCAGGAAAATTCTGAAAGTTGACAGGTTCCCCTCTCCTCGAGAGGCCCGTCAAAAAGTAAATATCCTTGGTGGTGGGCACCAAGGATTGCCCCTCTATCATAAAGGCCTCAATGTCTGGGTGCCAATAGTCAACCAAGGCATTCAGTAGCCTGGGTTGAGCACGCATAGATGGACACAGGAAAAACTTCACCAAGCCACACTGCGTCAGCACGACCATCACATTCGGATCTACAGCCACTGCCTCATTGGAAGCCTCATGCTCCCTCTCTCTCCAATGAACATACATCCTGCCAAACACACAAGGAAAAAAAGGGGGGAGTTAGATCTTGTACACGCAATTTTCCAGTGCGCGGGGGTAACCCGCGAGCTGTCGAGGTGACAGTCGTGGGTACCCGCGCGTAGTCTTGACTCTGTGCGCGGGTACCCGTGGGCTGTCCCTGGACAACCCGCGTTTGGCTAGGGCCAACCTCGTGGAGGTCGACGACCACCCCCAAAACCAATTTAAAAGCAAGAAATGACGTATTGAAATGCAAGATGAGGGAGTTTGTACTTACTTGGTCCAAGCAGAAGTCCGTTTCGTCCATTGAAGCTCTCGGAATCACGATCTTTGGCAAAGGGGGTCTTTTGGCTCCAGAGTCAATTTCCAAATCAGCAATGGTGATAATGAGTTGCCAGCTTCTATTTATAGACTTTTTGGCCTCTTTTTGTCACTCTTTTGGCCCCTTTTATCAGTTTCTTTATACCAAAAACCATTTTGAGTGGTTCAGGAGTTATATGGGAGGGATTTGATCAGGTATTGGGACATTTTTCATTGAGTTTCAGAAAATAAAAAAAACTATGTATACATGGACGGTCCATAATTTTTTTTTTTCAAAAATCAACTTAAGCATATAGGGTAGGATTTCATCCCCACTGTTGCATCTCATTGCCTTTTTGTTCTTACGATATAGGATAGATCCCACCCAGTTGTGACACGGAACCGTCATATCTGCTCTAGAAGTGTCGCAACTTGGTGGTAGAGCTTGCCAACACATGGATGCCCTAGGTAGTTCCTGGTTGCATTATGGTGTCCATGTCGTTTCTAACAACACTGTAGGCTCGGGAGTCCATATAGTCTTTCCAGAATACGAGTTTGAGCCTCATTTGCATAGGTCTTTTTCACTCTTTGTCTTACCCTCCGGACTCCCAAAACATAACGGGTCTCCTTTTAAGCCCTTTTCAGACCCTCTAAACATGAAAAGATTGTCGAGCGATCTTGTGACCTTTCACGCTCGTTAAACTGAAATTTGAAGTCACGTCTGTCCGGCGGTAGTTTACCCCTTTTTCGTTCCGGAAGGTCAACTGTACGAATAAAGGAATACTCTATCGAATTCCAATTCTTTAGAAGAGTATCCTCAGGTATAATTTTATTCCTTTTTCGGGCCTGAGGGACTAAATTTATGAAAAAGAACCCCCCCCCGGAGTCCATAGTTAAGCTCTTTTCAGACTCCCTAAAATTGAAAAGATTGTCGAGTGACCTTATTCTTTCACACTCATTAAATCGGTCCAGAAGAATATTCCTAACGGAGTCCATAGTTAAGCTTTTTTCAGACTCCTTAAAAGTGAAAAAATCGCCAAGTGATCTTGTCCTTTTCACACTCGTTAAAATGGTTTTGAATTGACGTCTAATCGGTGCTAATTTAACCCTTTTTCGAACCGAATAGACTATTGACGAAAAAGGTACCCCAATGGAGTTTCCTTTTATGCTTTTTCAGACTCTCTAAACATGAAAAATCACCGAGCTTACCTTCTTTGGGCTCGTTACACTTACATCAAAGGACATTACCATTGTGTGTTCTATCAACCGCATTCGCATCCTTTACCCACCAGCTTAAGTACAGTTTGCTTTTGCATCTTAACACCTTTGGCCACTGGAGGATTTTTCCCGAGTATTATTTCCCTAGAACATCAGTCTTGTCCCTGTGCCTTGAGCTTGTATGTTTTCTATGCTCGTTCCTCCACTGTAACGTAATATTCATTCATTCTTTTCAAAATAATCAACAAAAGAACAAAAAAATCAAATATACCCCAAAAAGAGGATGGGAAAAGTATTTTCTTTATTGGCAGCATCATGAGTCGCCCTTGGATAAAGCACATCTGTTCGTTTGATTCATCAGACTTTGGGATGTAGTACGACCTTAGGAATCTTTTCTCACTATATTGAGTTGTGTCCTCCACCGTTTGGTTACTCTTCCAAACATATGGAGAGTTTGCATTGCCTCTTGCTTCGTAGACTTATGATTAACAGATATGCTGCCCGAGTCTTACCATTTGTCATGCTATTGTCCAAGGGAAGTTTTTCACTTAGCCTGAGTCAGCCCCTTTGCAATATGTCTCTTGTCTGCATACCCGACCATCCTGAACATCCAATCAAGTCTTTGCTCGAAATCACTGAAGCCTTCAGTCCGATCATCAAGATTATCAAGTCCATAACTGACGAGCCATCGAAGACCTCTGGGTAGTGCAGTCGTACACTCATACTACACTCTTACCCGAGTTTTAGAAGATTTTGAAGTTGTTGCTCGAGCTCTGAAGTACATCCATCAGGCCAAATCATCTTCTGAGAGATGGATACTTTCTATGTATATCTTTCTGATTTCGAGATGTAGCTCCGTTGTGTATTGTTCGTGGCTACTTTTTATAGTTATTTGACATGGATATACAGTGTATTTGATTGGTAGCCATGGTTATGATTTATCCAGAGCATGGGTATGCCCGCCTCGGTGAGACATTTGATATTTTTTGCAGACGACACCTCCTGATTCCTGATTCCTGGGCTCACTCATTCAACATATCAGTACATATTGGTAAAGAATTGGTAATGTATTTCGGCCATCAGATGCTCTTCTGACCTCACACATTAGGGGGCATATGTTATAACCCTAAATTGCACCATCCATGCTTACCTGGCATCAGGCCAACTCATTGTCCTTCATTTCCAAAGCCATGCTGAACAAACTCTTTAAAAAACCTCTTAAAATAGGTAACCTGCGCCCTAACCCATTACTGGGCGCGTTGGAACGCTGGCAAGCCTTCTGTTGCACACGTTGGAACGTTGGCTGGCCCACTACAACCCATGTTTACCTAACAAAGCACAAAATCAGGAAAGTTGTCGACGGAACGAAAATCTTTGGGTCAGTTAACTGGAACTCCCAGCCATGCATGGCCGAGAATTCGTCTAAAACCCTAGATCCTTCTAGCCTATAAAAGAAGGGGTAGGGATACTAGTCAAAAGAAGGAAAATCATAGCAAAGAAACTCTGCCCAATTGCCGAATCCATTTTTTCCCAACCCTTTAGCCTTTCCTCAAGCTTTAGGAGAGTTCAAGCAAAGTAGTTGAGGAAAAAGAAGAGGAGGAGCCCAGGATCAGGATCAAGGAACGGTGGTCGATCTCTATTATCATTGTAAGTTGATTCATCTTGAGATTAATAAAGAATACTTTTCCCGTCCCAATGCACGAGTCTAATATGTTTTATTCGACTCATGCTTAATCTCTAACCCTCTAGTAGAACGATAACATGCATGCGTAGTTTTGTCTTGATTGCAGGATCGCTTTTTGGAAGGAGAAGGAGAAGCAAAAGGGATAAAGCGCAACGGAGGATCTACACCAACCGCCGATAAACAAGGTTAGTTGATTATTTCCATGTTTTCATGTGAAAAAGGGTTTTAGGTTTAGGGTAGAAGGGTAAAAGTAATTTCTGCAAGGGTCATGATCTGCATGCAAGTTTAAGCCCTAGCTTGTTAGTCCGTAGGGTATAATTTCCCAACAACAGTATGTTTCTTTATACTTTTTGTTAAGCCTTGGTTTTGACATATTTTATAGTGCTAGATGAATATTTTGCACCCATCTCATCCTTTCATTTTCACTTTTTTACATCCTACATCATTAAATTTATCCACTCTTCAAAGGTATACACTCTAAGAGCTTCATCAGGTAATTAATATATGTTTTTTAGGAATTTCCCATGTTTTGATGGATGTTTAAAATAGAATTTGTTGTTAGGGTAAAATCATGAAGGTGGGTAACAATTTTGTGAGAATCGGGTCTCCAAAATTCCTAGCGACCTTTTTTCGGCCGAACTACTTGTTGAGTCTCCATTTTGACACCTTTATTACCCTATACTACCCTCTATCTTAACCTATTTTACCTATGCTATGCGTATATAATTGATTGTTTCCTCCACAAATACATTTGATGACATTGTCCATATGCATAGAGAGGTAACTTATGATTAAGACATGATTTGTTTAGTTTTCTTGAGTTAATTCAATTAAATGCTTGATTATGTATGATCCTAATCACTTTGACTCTTAAGAAGCTTGATCTGGTACCTCACTATTGTGGTACTACAACTTTAGCATGATATGGTACCAAGGCTCCACCTATTCCAGTACCCATTCTATTCCGGTTCCAATCTTGCACCTGATCTGGTACTCATGGTCATGACTGTGTTGATCCGGTACTAAACCCCTACCTACAGGATTTTGGTACCAACATTTTGGTACTGGATTTGCACCTCAATTTCCATGCCGATAACGATGAAAATAAAAATTTGGGGAAATGGGTTTTTTCAAGAGAGACGTTTTCATGTGGAAGCATGAGCCAGAATGCTCATATCTCACACATGTGGACCTCCATCTCAGGGGGAACAATTCATCCTAAAATCGTCAAATATTTCTAAACTGCCATATTGCGCCTTGATTTTCATGCATATGGAAAAATATCTTACAAAACCATCAAATGGGTTTTTCGAAAATCTATCCAGATACAAAACCCATAAATTGTTTCTCACAATTCACAACCGATAGAGAGATATGGAAGGATCTTTAACCTGAATTTGTAATATCTAGTGAAAAACCCAGATTTTGTGCATAAACAGTTTTGAATGAATTCTGAGTTGGGGTATTTGTTCTGATCTATCCCCATTGAATTTCCTTGTATAAATATGAAGGAAGGAGTATTGAGAAGGGATGAATTGTTATGTTGTAATACTGGTTATTGAAGGGGAGGAATTATTATGCTGCAGATTGGATTTCTGAGTAGACTCTTTTTGTAAATTCACTTACTGAAGATCAATGAAAGTTTGAATTCAGTGATCCTATGTGTATTTTAGCATTTAGCATCTGTTGATCTAAAATCTTCCATGTTGGCATCGACAAGAGCCCACCGATCCAGCTTGGCAAGCTCATTGTAAATTATTAGTATAGATTTATATTTCTTGTACTTGTTGTTTTGATTTCATTTTTTCTTTCACTATTAGAATTGATTGCATAGTGTGGTAGTACAGGAACAATTGAGAGTCCATATTTCACATTACATAAGCCAACAAATATAGCATCTCATTAAAACTTATGTTTCCTGTGTAGAAACTAAGTAATTTTCTAGAATTGCAAGATTGTAAGATTGTATTAAATTGTCGTTTGTGATGCATCAATTGATTTTGAAGAGTGTGTAGAATTAGATAAGAATTTATTGCAAGTTTGAAGTGAGTTGTTACAGGAAATGAGATCAGACCTCCATCTCTCACATACATGCTCTTATAATGGAGTGTTTATACTCTACCTGGTAGTTCTTTTAGCTCAGTTAAGTTTCCAAAATGTTAATGAGTGATTGTGTGTTTGTTACAGGGGATATAATCATAGCCCATCTCTATATCTCATGAACCTATAATGAGCAGATCTATTCCCTGAACAAGATTTATGAGTTATAAATTTGTTGATCAATTTTGCTTTCTGTATTTTGAATTGTATGTGTGGAGTATTATTTGAAAAAGTGTGAAAACAGATCATCCTGTTATTGATTGTTTCTTGATTGAGCTATACTCATCAGACATAGATAGGAACCTATTTGTTATCATCATATATAGTGCATCAACTCTACTGATTACGAATCTCGATCGATAATTTATGTTTGGTAATATATTATGCATATAATTGCACCAACATTTTGGCGTCATTGTCGGGGAGTTGTAAATGGTAATAGGTAGTATTTGAATCA
This sequence comes from Picea sitchensis, assembly GCA_010110895.2. Lineage (NCBI taxonomy): Eukaryota > Viridiplantae > Streptophyta > Pinopsida > Pinales > Pinaceae > Picea > Picea sitchensis. The sequence continues at coordinate 14,479 of SNQJ01S0023775.1, read as the reverse complement.
GATTGCTTTAATGGATTTGGATTGGTTTTATGGATTACCTAAGGGTGGAGAGAAGATGGTAAGACATGAGGGAAGAGCCCATGCATCCACTTTGGTGGGGTTGCTCCAAAGTTAGGTTGTCCTCTCTTCTTTTAATACAAGTGTGTTTTTCCTTCTTTTATGCAAATTTAGTTTTATTTATGATGAGCTAACTTGTGAGAACTGATAACCTGGTGACAACAGGGTACCAGTAATGCAAGGAGTTCAAGTTTGGTGTGTTTTATTTTTGCAAATAGTTCTAAAATTCAAATCTTTGATGATAAATCATTTTTGGGGTGTTGTAAGAACACTCGACTACTAATTTGTGTTGCGAGATAGGGATCATCAACCAGCTAGAGTAATTCAAGGATGATCAAGATATTGAAGAATGTTCCTCCAATAACTTTCTCACATTCTAGAAGTAGTTGGGATATCTACCTCTCAGGAAGATCATATCTTGACAACAGTCAAGAATTTAGTTGTCTCTCCACAAGAAGATTTAAAAGTCCCTTTGGATCCCTATTGTCAATTTGTTGAGGAGAATAAAGAATCATGGATAGAATTCAATGGAGAAAAACCATTGGAACCTTAGATTGAGGAGTTATTAGCATGCCTCTCAACAGATCCTGTATGTACTCCAAAGACCAATCATCTTGAAGAAGATAATTTGTGTAGCATGGAAAAGGAGCACATGTTGTATGACCTAAACAAAGAAGAGAAACGAGAATAACTTGATCCTATTGAAAAATGGTTCCAATTTGTTGTTAGGTCACACTACTCTTTTAATTTTCATTATTATTTGATCTCATCATCAAAGCAGTTGGTCCTTCATACTCCCGTTTGCATTAAAATTTATCTTTTAAACCCAAGTATGGATATATTTCTAACCTTGTTACACACATGGCTTCACTGGAAGTATTCCTATACTTGAAAGACATTTTATTTTGTTCAATTAGAGTAGGATAGGTAAATAAATAAATAAATGTTGCATATAAGTATAATGAAACATATCTTTCATACTTTTCATAAATGGGAATGTCAAAAGTTAATAAAGCAATCAGTTTAAGATATTTTGTTCTTATAGTAGATTTATTTCTAAAAGTTATGATAATTTTGTTTGGAATATTATGAGAAGGGAATCTATTCATCCTCTGAATGCACACAATACTGGGTTTCAAAAGTGGAGAAGGCATCCTTGTCAATAGAAGATAACACTTAAGGAAGTGCTTCATGACCTATTTCTTCAAATTTCTTCTTTTTCCTTAAGTTGTTAAAAATGATGCATTCGTGCTTTATCATTACCTATTTATTTTAAGACCACTATTTCACAAGGATGATCAATTAAGTGATATTTTTAATAGAAATTAAAATTGAATGTTAATTCCGAACTATTTTATTCATAGCTAATAATTCAACTTTTGAAATTTTCCCTGAATTTTCTATTTTGTAAGCATGAATAAAAATCTAGTTTTAATTAGTTCTATTGGTTTCTTTTTAGCAAATGTTCGCAATCCTATGAGCAACCTTTTTTTAGCATCTCACATTGTTTGCATGGGGCCATGAAAAACCTTATGCATGGGGGAGTGGTTGCTGAGACCTTCATATTCTTTTGTAACTTTCATCGGCGAGGCCAAATCAACATGTTCAGTGCTGGGATTTGATAGTCATTTCCAGAATTCTGGTACCATTCTATTCTGGTACTGTAGAATTTTTTTCCGGCATTGCTCTGTTCCGGTACTTCTCTATTCCAATACTACAAAATTTTGTTCTGGTACTGCATAATTACGTTCATCCAGTACTGCAAACAATGTTTGCATCTGCGTTCATCCAGTACTGTGGGAAAAACTCTGCGTTCATATGGTACTGTGGGAGAAGGTATGTGTTCATTCGGTACTGGGAAAAACTCTACGTTCATCCGGTACTATGGGAGAAGGTCCGCGTTCATCCTTGTACCAGGAAAAAATATGCGTTCATTTGGTACTATAGGAGAGGCTTTGTGTTCACTCGGTACTGGGAAAAACTATGCGTTCATATGGTACTGGGCAAAGTCTACATTCATCCAGTACTGGGCAAAAATAAATTTGCATTCATCCGGTACTGGGAAAAAATAAATCTTCTTTCATCTGGTACTAAGGTGATCCAGTACTGGTAATGAGGTGTTGGTAGTCCTTATCCTATATTCAAAGTTTTTTCTGCTCGATTTAAATGATTCAAGTAATAGGACGTATAAACTCAATATTTTTTCGTTTTATTAAGGAATTAGACTAATTATGTATTAAACATGTGGTTACTCTCATACATCCTCCTACTCTCAATTATTGCACGCTCCCTACCATGAACTTCTGTAATCCCTCATATACATTTCCTCGTATAGAAGTCATTCATACTATCACTTTGTTTATGCCCCCTGCTCTGTTCCGGTACTGCAAAATTTTGTTCCGGTACTGCTATGTTCTGGTACTACAGAATTTTGTTCCAATACCGTCTTGTTCCAGTACTATTTATTCTGGTACTACAAAAACTTGCTCCATTACTTATCTGGTATTGATGCTAAAGTGATATGATCTTTGTCATTTGTTTAATATTGTTTTCACTTCAAGTAATTGGAGGTATGGGCTAATCTTTTCATGTTCTTTCTATCAAGGATCATTTATGTCTTGTGTTGAATTGTTCTTTACTCTCATGTACATCTTCCTCCTACATTTATACACTCACCCCTAAATGAATCATCATTTCTATCCTTTAAGAAGATATTTCCACATTTAGCTCTATATGATAATGGGTGCACTTGTCTTATTACCTCATCATTTTGAAAAAGTGATTGTTAATTAAATATCCATTGAAAAGTGGTGACACCATTATGTCTAATACTAACCTAGTTGATTCAAACAATTTCTCATCCAGTTTTATCTTTACAAGTTTCTCTTGGGAGGTATTGATGAAAACCTCATGTGGTGGACCGCCCTTGCAAAACCTCAATGAACTTTCATGAGAACCCTAATAGGATTAACTAGAGGGACCTCTTATTCATTATCTGAGATGTTCCATTATACATTGAATAGATGATATTTAAGTCTAATGTGGATGATGTCACCCTTGGGATAATTTCAAACAGTTAATTATGTGCCTAATAACTCTAAAACACTCTCGTACCACCTGCCTTCCTTATACTCTAAAACTGTCAGTGAACAATATACATCATTCTAAATCTTTTGAGTAATATAATAAAAAGGAAGTATCAAGAAGTTCAGGTAAACCCTCCAATGTACTGAACAGGCCTGCTGGTAGCGGGGCCATGCTTGTATGGTACTAAGGTAAACCTGTCAGGGTACTGAATAGGTCTGTTGGCAGTAGGGCTATGCCAGGTAAAGGGAGTTGAAAAACATAAAGTCGCACACCTAAAACTGAACAAAAACCCTTGGATCTCATTCTAAAGCATTATCAAATCATGTCTAGGAGATGACCTTTATATCTCTTGGATGATGTTCTTAAGAACCTTCAAGTATCCACTTCAAAATTCTATCTTTAAAATAAATAGGTTTGCATGAGAAGTGGGACCATCAGTATATGTAATTCACCTTACCTAAGCAAGAACAGATTCATCTCTAAAAACATGGATAAGAAACGAGTTAATCATGTTGGGATGTATTATTTTATGTGTTCCTCTCTTCAAATGAGATCTAAACTATGCTATATCACTTTTATTTTTAAGGGTAATATAGCTAGGGGGCCTATTAGTCAAAGTCGTTTTGAAAACTCTTGGCCACTATCCTAAAATCATATTAGAGTCACATCCAACCCTTTCTCCTGACTATGATCCACAACAGATTGGATAAGACTTAACGTCAAATCACCAACTGATCTAATCTATTACTCATGACTCCAATTGTTTGTCATAACTACTTTGCCATGGGTAAGAAGTATGAATCACATGCCATGAAGTTTATATTGTATAGCAGGTTACTTAAAAGAGAACTTAAGGAGCTGAAGAAAGGTGAAACTTCAGGGAATGCTTGATCGAGTGAGGAGGACCATCAATTTTGAAATTTTGAAAATCATTGTTGCATGAGGATATGCAATGACTTAAGCATGAGGGAATTTCGAGTCTCCATTTTGACACATTTATTACCCTATATTACCCTCTATCTGAGAATATTTTAACTATGCTATGTGTATATAATTGACTGTTTTCTCCACAAATACACTTGATGACCTTGTCCATATGCATAGAGAGGTAACTTATAATTAAGGCATGATTTGTTTAGTTTTATTGAGGTAATTCAATTAAATGCTTGATTATGTATGATCCTAATCACTTTGACTCTTAAGCAACTTGATCTGGTACCTCACTATTGTGGTACTACAACTTTAGCGTGATCTGGTACCAAGACTCCACCTATTTCGGTACCCAGTTTATTCTGGTACCAATCTTGCAGTTGATCTAGTACTCATGGTCGTGACTGTGTTGATCTGGTACTTGTTGATTAAGGTTAGTTGTCATTGATGTCAACCCTTGAAGAAAGCCCGGTAGCACAAAGGTTTGGGTAATGGACACAAGATTGTTTGATATAAATATGACTCATTATTGTCTTGTCATGGTTGATAAGAAGTACATATGGATGAACTCCAAAGTGGTCCCCTTATGGTGAAATCCCTCACGGGAAGACGCTTTGCAGATTAAGTTATCCTAGAAGTATGGTTAGAGAACCCATGTTTATTTGTGGAATAATGAGATGAAGGTCAGTGAATTTTTTATTGAAACTATCCTAGATGGATATTTCTTGTCATACCATTTTTTATGGTATGTGGAATATCACATAACTCTTCACGGTTAGAAAGTTATGGCCATGAGAAGTTGGAGAACCCAGGTTTGGGTAATGGACCCAAGCTTGTTTGATGGATAATGGTATGCATTTTCATATATATATAGGTAATACTATTATTTATGGATAGTACATGTCATTCCATTTCTGGGGGTATGTGGAATGTCACATAACTCCTCACAGTTTGAGATTTATGGCCTTACGAAGTTGGAGGACACTCATATGTCATCTAGAAGCCCCAAAAGGTCAAAGTAGTCAAAGTGGTTTAAGAGATTTTAAAAGGTAAATAATAAAGTGAAGTGATGAGTGTATTATAATTCAAAGTGAATACAAAATAAATTATATCAATAATAAATTTAATGGATAAATTAGAAGTAGGTTAACCCTAAAATAAGGAAAGTGGGCAAAGTGACCTAGAAGATATTTTTAAGGAAGCTACTTGGAGAGTATAAATAAGAGGCAAGGCTCTCTCATTTAAGACGCACTTGAGAATATTGAATACCTAAAGGTTTCTGAGTAACCAAATGATATCTAAGCCAAATTTTTGAGGAAAGTGAAGAAAAGATGGCCAGAATTCAAGGAAGGATAAATTCTTTTGATGATGCTTTCTAAGATATGTTTTTTTTCAGTCCATCTCACCATTTTTGTAATAAATATTTTTCTAGAATGAATTAGACCATGAAATGGCTATTCCAATTAGGAAACATATCCAAGTATCTGTGATAAAAAATTCAGCTCGTGGGTCATTGTATTTTTGGAGTTACACTCCGTGGAAAATAGGGGTTGTGGCTAGTCCTGAAACTAGTCAAAAACAGGTGTTTCGGGTAAAAACGCCATAACTTATTCATAAAAGATTAAAATTAAGAAATACCAAATGTTTTAGTTAGATTATGTGATTTAGTATTTTTTGTAATAGTTTCAGATCAATTCAACAAATATTCCGTGTGGGCCATTCTCTACAAGGTCGCTCTCTAGAATAATCCAGAATTCAGCAAGGTGTGTCATTTTTGCTATAAATCCTTTTCTGAGAGGTTCCAAGTAGTGAAACATGTAAGAATTGCATAAACCACACTGAATTATTTTTTTTTATCATTTTCATATCTTTATTCATTATAGGTACAAAGTTATGATTATTTCAAGTTAGGGTTGTTGACTAATCCAAAAGTAGTCTTGTGAGACTAAAGAAACGTTTGATGAAAATGCTAGTCTCTTGTTGTTAAAGTTAAGGAAGGTTTGCAGTTTTGTGATCATATACACCAAGTCTATTATAGAGTTACAAATCATATTTGGATGATGAAATTGATGAGGGATTTTGGTTGAGGTACAAGTTGGGTACATGGTTGAGACAAGTAGTTGATGAGTTGGTGCATACATGAGGTGTACAGTTGATGATGTTGGTACATATTGATGAGTATAGTCGATGAGTACTTGAAACATGATTGGTAAATACTTGGTACATTGTTGGTTGCACTTGTTTATGGTACAGGTTGGTGCATGGTTAATGCACTTGTTTATGGTACAGGTTGATTATAGATTGTTTGGTACAGGTTGGTGCATGGTTGATGCACTTGTTTTATGGTACATGTTGATTACAGGTTGAGGTATAGGTTGATGTATGGTTGATGCATGGTTTAGTTTGATTGGTACATGCTTACAGTGGTATATTTCACAGTGATAGTATGACAGTGGTTCCATAATTCTACTTCTACTTCAGGGTAGTTGGATGGGGCAAGGATAGGTGGTTGTAGCCACATTCTGGTTGTAGGAGAACATAGGGGGTTTTATCCTTCTTCTGGTTGTAGCTAGAGAATTGGGGAGTTGGAGCTTCCCTCAGGTTGTAACCTGAGAAACTAGGGGGTTGGAGCCTCCTTCAAGTTGCAGCTGGAAAACAAAGGAAGTTGGTGCTTCCAATAAATGTAATTCTTCGAGACATATAAGAAAAAACATTATGTGGTTTTCTCCTAATTTGGGTTTCCATGTAAAGCACTGGTGTACTGTGTATGTGTGTGATTGCTCATTTATTATTGCTCATTATTGGATAATAATTCTACATTGATATAACACTTGGATTATTTGGAGAAAAAGGATTATAATTACCCTATTATTGATTCACCCCCCCTTTCAATAATCCAACAATTGGTATCAAAGTAGGTTCTTTAAGAAATCAGTTTAACCACTGAAAGGTAGATCATGGAGAGTACCAACTTGTATAAAAATGGAATACCACACTTTGATGGACATAAGTATGATTTTTGGAGCATAAGGATGAAGACATATATGCAGGCACAGGGATTTCAAGTTTGGCAATCAATTGTAGATGGATACAGAACACCAGTAGTTCCACCAACAAATGACAAAGAATTGAAACTCGGTGAGAATAATTCCAAATCCAAAAATGCACTTTTGAATGGTCTCAGTGATACGGTATTCACCAAATTTTCACATTGTAAATCCACTAAATATATTTGAGGCAAGCTTCAAAATATTTATGAAGGAGATATAGAAGTCAAAGCAATAAAGATTCAAACTTACAGAGGTGAGTTCGAACAACTAAAAATGAAGGAAGACGAGAATATCGTAGCCTACTTCTTACAAGTCGATGAAATAGTGAATGCAATCTTAGGATTGGGAGAATAAATCAAAGAATCTGTAATTGTTCAAAAGGTACTAAGATCTCTTCCTATGAGATTTAACCCTAAGATATCATCACTAGAAGAAATATCGGATCTAAACTCAATAAACATGGATGAACTGCATGGAATCTTCACAACATACGAAATGAGAATTGAACAGGAAAATACAGATGTAAAAGAAGTAGCCGTCAAAGAATCCAAGATATCAAATAAAAATAAAAAAGAAGAATATAGCAGCAACAATGATGACTTGGAAGATGATAAAGAAATGGCCAACTTCATCAAAAGTCTAAACAAGGGAACTGACGGTAGGTATAGACGTAAGCTTCCTTTAATTTGTTTTAATTGTGATGGTATTGGTCATTTTGCTAACAAATGTCCTCATAAGAAAAATAGAAATGATGAAGGTTACTCAAAAGGGAAACACACATATAAAGGCAAAATAACTACAAAGAAAGTTTTCAAGAAAAGATTATGCACCAAAGAAGACATCTCATCATCAGATGAAGATGAAGTCAGTGACAGTGAAACAGGAAGAGTTCTATTCATGGTAGTAAAAGAGTCTGACAGAGAAGAGTCCGAAGAAGAATATGAAGAAGCCGAAGAAGAATGTGAAGAAGTCAAAGAAGAAATTGAAGAGGTAGAAGTTGACTTTCGAGAATAATTAATGTGTTCCATAGAAGTTATCATAAGAGAAAAGAAGAATAACAAGAAACTACAAGAAGAACTAGACAAAAAAGAAGACACTCAAGAACTAGAACAAATGATCACAAAATTGAAGGTTAAATAGAAGAAGATAAAATAATTGAAGAACTCAAAGAACAGCTAGAAGAAAAGGACAAGATCATTGGAAACTTGGAAGCAGAGGTTGTCACATTAAGATAGGATATTCAAAAAAAAAATATGCAGAATAGCTCAAAAGTTTTGGATGACATTATCATCAGTCAAAAATCTCATTTTGCTACCTTGAAAGTTGCTTCTTTCCTGAAATAATTCTCACCAGAGGTTCTCATCTCATATGTTGTTAGTATTCCATGTAATTCATCCATTTCTAAAGCATCAAGATCTATTCTTTCTTCTAATGCAGATATCTTTGAATCAAATCTTGCAGGAAGTGATCTAAGTACCTTTTTCACAATAATATTATTATTAGTTATTTCTCCTAGACCTCTCATGGTGTTAACTACTTCATCAATACGAAGAAAGTAGGTAGCTATATCTTCATATTCTTCCATTTTCAGACTTTCAAATTGACTTCTATATGATTGTAGCTTAGCACTCTTTACCTTAGTGTCTCCTTCATATACATTTTTCAATTTATCCCATATTTATTTTGTTGATGCACAATGCATAACTTTAACAAATTCTGACCCTGCTAGACCTCCTAGTATTGCATACATAGCTTTGGAATTACTCTCATAGAGTCTCTTACCTGTAGCATCTATTGGAATGGTTGTTGGGGTTTTATATTCATTTAGTATAGCCTCCCAGATATCTACTCCTTGAGTCTCTAAAAACAACTTCATCATGATACTCCAAAAAGCATAATTATGACCATCAAATAAAGGCAATCCATGTTTTGTAAATTCTAACTTCTTATCCATTATGAATGATCAAAAACTTCCAGTGGTTAAACTGATATCTTGAAGTAACCAAATCTGATACCAATTGTTTAACATGATAAGTCAAGTGAGAGGGGGGGGGTGAATGAGTTGTATAAAATTTATTTCATTTTATAAGTAGATTACTTATTAATCAATAAATCATGCCTTTAACATTTAACTTGTAGTAATACATTTAACCAATAAATATACAACCACATAAATGAAACAGTGACACAGTGATTTTTCATGAGGAAACCCAAAAGGTAAAAAACCTCTTCTTCTTGCTCCAACTTCTCTTTACATTCTTATTTTATATGAGCTACAACCTAGATAAGGCTGCTACCTATGTTTCTTCAGCACCTACTGAATGGAAGCTACAAATCCCAAATGTAAAAGCACCAACTTTTATAGGAGACTTTTACAATATCCCCTTGCTCCTCCCTACCACCCTGTATTCCTTCTCTGTCACTAAGAACCTTTCAAAGGAAATCAGAATTGTTGCACCTGTATATATTTCATGTTGTTTTCATGAACTTCTTTGCATAAATCCTCTGGACCTGTATCATTTTCAATCAATTGATCTCCAGTTCTCTTTCTTCATATTTCTGTTATCTTCATTAATGCTCTGTTTTCATTGTCTCTGTATGTCTATAACTCTGTTTATTTCAATTTCAGAGATAAAACTAATTTCCTCCTTTTTTTTTAATACATTCTAGAGAAACAAAAATCCCTAAAAACATTTCCACCCATATACATTTGCAATCTTATTCCTGTACATTCAAATTGTACACCAAAACCCTCAAGCATCGAAGATTCAGTTACAATAACTAAATAACTACCTTACATATATTATTATTGGTCAAGGCATCAACAAGAACAATATCCACGTGATCAGTTTAAATATTTAACTAGCATTGTTCGATGATCATACATTTGTTTTGACTTTTCAGCATAGAATAACCCTCGAGCACTTCGGCAAGACACTTGTGCTAAACCATATTCCCATTGGTTGTGACCACGGGCTTAATCAAAATGCATTTCACATTTCGCATTTAGGAAATCCTGTGTCGAAAGGTCTCGACACTTTAAGTCACGATCTCTGAAACCCCAAAAAGGAGCCTAGCTAGACTGGCTCCTTCCCTTCTCGTGACCATTGGTGGTGGCTAGGCACTTATCCACAAAATGCTTCACGATTAGTGACTTCAGGACTCCTGTAGTGAAGAGTCTCGACTCTTCATGTTGCGATCGCCGAAATGGATCTTAGCTTTGTTCTAGCTCCTCCCTCTCACATGACCATCTGCAATGACTATAACCTACACCAAAAGACATTTTCTCATTTCGCAAACTTATGAACTTCATCGAGCCTAATCAACAGTCAGGATCTCCAATGAGTTGACGGTCTAGATCTCATCGCGATTTCACATTTCAAGATTTCGTGAAGAGTCATCTTGATTCTCCATGTTGTAAACTCTGAAATGGAGATTAGTTTATCCTCTGTGCATCTTTACTGGATCTGACAACCCACAATGCTCCTTGATCCAATGGCTCAGATCTTTTCGCAATTTCGCGTATCGGCATTTCGCGAGTTGGAGTTCTCTCGCATTTCCTTCCTTTGACTTCTGATTTCCCGATATCCTCTTTTATTTAATCGAAGATCCACAACCTTTTGTGATTAGATGGTCCTGATCCCATCAGGACTTTGCGTTTTGCGTATCGTGATGTCAAAGGTTGGAGCTCCTCCTTTCTTTGATTCCTGATATACGATTTTTTCTTACATTGGATCGACGGTCCTCGACCCTCCATGATCCAATGGTCTGGATTGAATCATGAATTCATGTTTCGGTATGTCGAGAAGCATGCCTCCGTTTTCTCAGCTTGTAATCTTTGAATTTTTGAATTCTGAAGGAACTCTTAGAAAACCACCGTGCAGCTTCAAGTTTGACATTAATGACAAAACCTATGCAACAACCTGTGCAAACTGACCAACAAACTCCCCCTTTGGCATTGATGGCAAACTTTAAATCTCTTCTCCCCCTTTTGACATCTATGGAAAAGGAATCAACCATACTCCCCCTGAGCAAAGAAAAACCACTTGCAAAGATGTATCATTTCAACAACAACTCCCCCTATCAATAATAGTCAATAAAATTGTGTAGTCTGATTTTATAATGAAGCCCTTGCAATCTTTGAGAATGAAATGAAATTACAGAGGGTAAACCCCCAACTGATCCCTGAGACTTTCAAATTTCATTTTAGGTAAAGGTTTAGTAAATGCATCTGCAATCTGATCCTTTGTGCCAACATATTCCATTTTAATAACTTTAGACATAACCTGCTCTCTTAGAAAATGAAATTTAATGGGAATGTGCTTTGTTTTTTAATGCATAACATGATTTTTAGAAATACTAATTGCATTGGTATTATCACAGAAGATAGTTATAGGTTCATAATAATGAATATGTATATCTTCTAGCATCTGTTTCATCCATAGAACCTGAGTGCAACAAGTTGCAGTTGCTATGTATTATGCTCCAGCAGTAGACAAAGACACTGCTGATTGTTTTTTACTTGACCAACTTACAAGACATCCTCTAAGAAAAAAAAAATCTCCACTAGTACTCTTCCTGTCATCAACACAACCTATCCAATCAGCATCAGTGAAAGCATACAAATCAAGCTTATTACTTGTAGGATACCACAAACCATACTCTGTTGTCCCCTTAAGATATCTGAAAATTCTTTTAACTGCAAGTAGATGAGAAGTTTTTGGTGAAGCCTGAAACCTGCCAACTTGACAAACTGCATGCATAATATCAGGTCTTGTAGCTATAGCATAAACAAGACTACCAATCATAGATCTGTATATTGTCTGATCAACATCTTTAGTATCATCAATCTTACTTAATTTACAGCCAGTAACCATGGGAGTGCCAATTGATTTAGAATCTTTTATCTGAAATTTCTTAAGCATTTCATTGATATACTTGGTTTGAGAAATGGAAATACCTTTATCAGATTGAGTAATTTGCAAGCCTAAGAAAAACTTCATTTCTCCTAGCATGGACATCTCAAACTCTTTCTACATACTTTCAACAAACTATTTACTGAGCCTATTATCATCACTACCAAAAATGATATCATCTACATATATCTCAACAATGATCAGGCTATCATTTTCTTCTTTAATATATAGATTACTATCATTGTTACCTTTCTTGAATCCTTGTTGTCTCAATTAATTGTCAAGTCTGGAATACCAAACCCTTGGTGCTTGTTTCGGCCCATACAATGCCTTTTTCAACCTGTAAACATATTGTTCTGCTTCTTGTACCTGAAAACCATATGGTTGTTCCATATATACTTCTTCCTCTAAATCACCATTCAAAAATGCAGACTTTACATCCATTTGGTAAACTTTAATGTGTTTAGAACTGGCATAATCTAGAATCAGTCTAATGGATTCCATTCTTGCAACAAGAGAAAAAGTTTCTCCATAATCTATTCCTTCTACCTATGCATGCCCTTTACAAACCAATCTAGCCTTATTTCTAGTTATTCTACCTGCTTCATCCATCTTATTTCTGAAAACCCATTTAGCCCCTATGAAATTCTTATTCAAAGGTCTAAGAACCAATTCCCATGTCTTATTCTTTTCTATTTGACTAAGTTATTCATTCATTGCTTTCATCCAGTACTCATGTTTAATTGCTTCTTCAATACTTTTGGGTTCAATCAGAGAAAGTAAAGATACCTGTTAATGAGTTGAGGTGGATTCTTGCCTTCTTCTTCTTGTTCCAACACCTGCATTTATGTCACCAATTGTCTGTTCTTCAGTGTGATTTTTCGGTATTCTCTTGCTTGGAGTCTTTGATGGAGTCATGCTTTTGGATGGAGTTGTTGCCTGTATCAAAGTAGAAATTAATTTTTCACTGTCAGTAGCCTTAGTTTCTTCTATTTCACTTACCTCATCATTCATTTTATGCTTGTCATCTATCTCATATATTTGATGATTCTTTTGTTTAGATTTGGACTTCAAAAATGAGGACTCATCAAATTTCACATCTATGGCTTCAACTATTTTGTCCAATCTAAAGTTGTAACATTTATAAGTTTTCCTTGAACAGGAATACCCAACTAAAATACCTTCATCTGTTCTAGAATCCAACTTTCCCAAATGCTTGTCAACTCTTTTGATATAACATTTACTGTCAAAAATTCTGAAATGTTTAACACTAGTTGGTCTGCCTTTCCATAACTAATAGGGTGTCTTAAAATCATTGTTTCTCAGCAAGATTCTGTTCAAAATGTGAACAACATTATGAACATATTGAGGCCACAGTATATTTCTTAGTTTAGATTCATTGAGCATAGTTCTAGCCATCTCCATAACAGTCCTATTTTTCCTTTCAGCCACTCCATTTTGTTGAGGTGTTTCAGTAAGAAAAAAATGTCTTTGTATCCCATTTTCATCACAGTACTTGTTGAATTCTTTAGACACAAACTCTCCTCCATTATCTAATCTTAAAAATTTGATTTTCACGTCACATTCATTTTAAGTTGACTCCTTAAAGATTTGAAAACAGTTAAAAGTTTCAGATTTCTTTTTCAATAAAAACATCCATGTCATTATAGTAAAGTCATCCACAAACAGTAGAAAATATCTTTCTCCTTTTAATCCTGCTATTCTCATAGCTCCATAGACATCAACATGTATTATTTCCAATGGTTTAGTTGTTGAATTTTCTTTGGTTTTGAATTTAACTCTAGTTTGCTTACCATGTTGGCATTGCTTGCAGACAAAAATTGAAAGATTATTTATGACAGGTAAATATCTTATTGCTTCCTTTTTATTCAACTGAATCAGATTTTCAAAGTTAATGTGTCCAAGTCTTTTGTGCCACAACCAACTTTCATATTCACTCCCAAGATAACATTTTTATTTTTCTTCATCTAGTATGTAAATGTTGCTTGAAGTTCTTGTGGTTGTTCCAACTAGTTTATTTGATTGTATATCCCTGATTTGACATCCTTTTGAATCAAAAATCATAAAAAGACCTTTATCACAAGTTTGAATTACACTCAATAAGTTATGCTCCATTTCCTCAACCAATAAGACATTTTCAGCCATGAGTTTCCTATTGTTTAGACATACAGTTCCTCTTCCAACTATCCTAGTTGATTGATAATTTCCAAAGGTGATTGTACCTTCTTTTCCTTCATCTAGTTCAACAAAGAGTTGTTTTCTACCTATCATATGATTTGAACATCCACTATCCACAACCCATTTTACTTTATGTTCTTCTTGTAGAGCTATAGCGCATTTTTCAGTGTTCAAATTTTCACTTTTCTTTTTCCAATATTTGGTTTTCAGATCTGTGTAAGTGGGTTCATTAAATTTCTG
>SNQJ01S0023774.1:180936-194295 GCA_010110895.2 Picea sitchensis | reverse complement strand
ATCTTATTACATGATTCCTTGATCACATGTATAGTCTAGAGTTTTGAATATATTAATGTCTTTGCTGTGATTGGTTTGTGTTGTTGTGATTGGACGACACAAGAGCATTGTAGCAGAGCGAGGATCAACAGAGATAAGGAGAGATTTCATAAAGTAAGTACATCATCCTTTTTCTCTTGTCCATTCAATATTTTAGAACTAGGGAAAGAGTAGTATTCTGTCACAGTTTTTTCCAGATCCAGGTGGATCTGGGGAGATTGGTCTGTGTCCGCACTCACGAATTTATCCTTGAACACCACCCAATCAATAGTACTATCACTTTCAAATATAGGTTAGAGATCTTGTTGATCGGCACCTGTGTGCCCACTTTGTCAGTCCCTACCTCACAATGGAGCCCAATCAGCTCCGCTATGTTATGAGGCCCTGAAGGAAATGTGTGAAAGTTGACTAGTTCCCCTCTCCTCGAGAGGACAGTCAAAAAGTATATGTCCTCTGTCATCCGAGTCAATGACTGACCTTCAAGCATGAAGGCCTTTGCATTCGGGTGCCAATAATCTATCAAGGCGTTTAATATCCTCAATTGTGCCCGCATGAATGGACACTAGTAGAATTTAAATAGCTCACATTGAGTCAATGAAACAGTCACACCAGAGTCCTCATCGACCAGAATTTCAATGTCTTCATGCTCTCTTTCCCTCTAGTGAACATACATCCTGCAAGTGTCAGTTCAAGAGAGGAATTAGACCTTGCTTTTTAATTTTTTCACAAAATTAGGGGCATATGCGGGCTGTAGTGGTGACAGTCGCATATGAACGTCTACAGTAATTATTCAGCATGCATGCATACATGTTATGTCCCAATAAAACCCGCGTGTGCCTATGGTAGACCCTTTAAAAAGGTCGACGCCCCCCCCCCCCNTAAAATGCATAAAATAACAATTGAAATGGAAGAGGGGTGAATTTGTACGTACTTGGTCCAATCGGAAGTTTGTTTCATCCAATGAATCTCATAGAATCAACACTTTAAGGGGTTGTTTTGGCTCCAGATTCAATTTCCCAAATCAGAAATGGTGATAATGAGTTGCCAACTTCTATTTATAGACTTTTTGGCCCCTTTTTGTCATTTTTTGGACCCCCTTGTCATTTTTTCTAAACTGAAAATCATTTAGTATGGTTCAGGAATTTATTTTGGAAGGTTACGATAGAGGTCACTTCGGGTATCCAGAACCTTTTGGGAGATTTGGGTCACTTTTGAAGGTCCCTTTTTAAAAATATCATTTTTTCAACTTAAACTTTTAAGTTAGGATTCCACCTCCACTTTTTGTATCTCGTTGTCTTTATCACTTTTCCATAGGATCAAACCCATTGAGTTGTGACATAAAACTATATTTTCTTCTTTAGAAGTGTCATAATGTTATGGTAGATCCTTCCCCTTCATGGATGCCCTAACTAGATCCTACTTGAATATTTGGCATCCATGCTGTTGGTAATGACTATAGGCTCGTGAGTCCCTGTTAGTCTTGTCCTGATTACGACTTTGAGCCTCATATTCATGATTTTTTACCACTCTTGACCTCACCCTCGGGACTCCCAAAATTTTAAACGGGTCTTCTTTTAAGCCCTTTTCAGACCCTCTAAACATGAAAAGATTGTCAAGCGATCTTATTGAACTTCACACTTGCTAAACTAAAATTTGAAGGCACGTCTATCCGGCGGTAGTTTACCCCTTTTTCAATTTGGATGGTCAACTATACGAACAAATGTATACTCTAGGAACTTTGGTTCCCTAGAAGAGTATCCTCAGGTACAATTTTACCCCTTTTTTGGGCCCGAGGGACTAAATTTACGAAAAAGGTACCCCCACAGAGTCCATACTTAAGCTCTTTTCAGACTCCTTAAAATTGAAAATATCATCGAGTGACCTCGTTTCTTCACACTCGTTAAATGGACAAGAAGAACATCCTTTACAAAGTCCATAGTTAATCTCTTTTCAGACTCCCTAAAATTGAAAAGATCGTCGAGTGACCTTGTTTCTTCACACTCGTTAAATGGCCAAGAAGAACATCCTTTACGGAGTCCATAGTTAAGCTCTTTTCAGACTCCTTAAAAATGAAAAGATTTTCGAGTGATATTGTCTTTGTCACACTCGTTAAAATGATTTTGAATAGTCATCTTTTCGGTGCTAATTTACCCCTTTTTTGAAGCGACTAGACTATTTTTGAAAAAGCTACCCCAGTGGAGTCTTCTTTTATGCTTTTTCAGACTCCCTAAATATGAAAAACCACCGAGCTTACCTTCTCTGTGCTCGTTAAGCTCACATCGAAGGATGTTACCATTGTGTGCCTTATTAAACCACATTCACATACCTGCGTCTTTGGCCTAATTCCAGCTCCATGTTGCTCTCAATTGAACCATCTGAAGCATGCCTTATACACAAGCCCTGTAGCACTTTGCCTCTACGTCTTGACACCTTTGGGCTATGAAGTTTTTTTCTGAGTGTCCCTTTTCTGCATATGTCCATTTCCTCTGAGCATTAGTCTGTTCCTTGCACCTGGAACTAGTATGATTGCGACACTCATTCCTCCTTTGTAACGTAAAATTATTTTATTCTTTTTTCAAAGCTTTTCAAAAATATTGAAAAAAGACAAAAAAATCAAATATACCCCAAAAAGAGGAAGGGAAAAGTATTTTCTTTTTGTTGGCAGCACAATAATTCACCCTTGGACAAAGCACATCTTTCCATTTGTTCGTCAAATATTTGGGATATAGTATTACCTTAGGAAGTTGTTCTCATAGAACTGTGTCCTCCTCCGTTTGATTATTCTTCCAAACATATGGAGAGTTGGTGTTGCCTCCTGCATTGTCAACTTATGTCAATATCATGTTTTCTAAGTCTCATCATTTGTCGTGCTACTGTCCAAGGGAATTTTTTACCAAGCTTGTGTCGACCTTTCTGCAATTTGTCTCTTGCCCTCACACCCGGACATCCTAAAATACCAATCAAAATCCTTGTTCAAAATCAATGAAGTTTTTTTTCTGATCACCGGGATCCTCTTGTCTATTCACGACGAGTTGTTGAAGACCTCTGGGTAGTGAATTCATACACTCATATTACACTCTTACCCAAGTTTTGAAGATCTTAAAGTTGTTGCTCAAGCTCTGAAAGCGTCATCTCCAGCCATCAGACAACACTTAGCTTCTTGAAGATGGATACTATACATGTATATATTTTGATTTTGAGATGTAGATCCGTTGTGTATTGATCACGGATACACTTTATATAGTTATATGACATGGATCTGCAGTGTATTTGATTGGCATCGGTGATTTTATTTTTTATCCTGAGCATGGGTGTGCCCACCTCGGTGAGACAAATTGTTATTTTGTAGATGGAAGCTCCCACATATTGGTCCCTGGGCTCACTCACTTGGAACATTGATGAATATTGGTAAAGTATTTCAGCCATCAGATGCTTTTCTAGCCTTACACTTTAGGGGGCATCTGTTATAAACCTAATTTGCACCCATCTTGCATACCTGGCCTCAGGCCCTACTAGTTGCCAATTTCTTGAGCCAAGCTCTTCTAAAAAGCCCTCTTTTTTGAGCCACATGTGCCCTAGCCTTCTATAGCCTGCGTATGCACACATACATACACTTGCAGGCCTTCTACAGCCCATGTATACTGACAAAATCACAAAAAATGGAAAGTAGTAGACGAGAAATAGAGTTTCAGGAAATTGCTAAGACTGATTGACTGCCTATGGCCCATCATTCAACCGGATAACTACCTATAAAAGAATGGGTAGGGGTCCTATTTAAGAGAAGAAGAAGAGGAGTATAGAAACTCTACCCAAATGTATCCCCCCTTTGCTCCAATTTCTTGCAATTGTATTGTGAGGTTGAGTAGTTGGTGCATTGTGAAGAGGAGCCCAGGACCAGGTTCGAGGAGTAGTGTTGGCCACATATTCTAAAGTTTACACTTATGAAGATTAATACGAAAAGGAATAATTTTTTCCTGTCACCATATCATGTGTTCAAATTGTGTATTTATTTTATGATATTGTCACATCTAACGCAACAATTAGTATATTAAATTCATGTTTCTAGCTCTCTGTTTGTCCATGTGTGAATGCAGGTCAGATTTAGGAGGAAGCTTGTAGTCAAGGAGCGAGTGAAAGTAAAGGGATCGACATCAAATGAAGGATTTAAGGTAGATTTATCTAATCTTGTTTGCACCTTTGTATTGCATGAATGTGGGGATTTGTGTTGGGAGAATAGGAAAAAGTAGAAGCCTTTAAATGGTCATTTTCTACATGCATGATTAGAGCCCTTAAATTCCAAGTCCGTAAGAGGGATTTCCCACTCAAATCACACAGAGAATAAAAACTATGCTCAAGGTTCCAGGTTGATTTTCCAGATTTCTGTTTCATTTTTTTAACAAGCTTTCTACACAGAGGAAAACTTTGCTCATTACTTATTCTTAATCAAGGCTTCCAAGAATATAATGATATGGAAGGAAACCATGTCAAGGGACGAAAATTGGTCATGGCTTCCAAGAGATATTCACTGGATGGAAGAACAATTCTCTGGAAGGAACACATGTCGAGGGCTATGACAGGGGTAAGGAGATCATTCTCTACTAGCCCTACCAAATAAATCACCATGTCAACTACTTGATCTAAGTCATAAGAGGTTGAACTTATAGTGAGAGGCTCATATTCATCGAAAGCTGAAGGCATTGGAGATAATGCCACATAATTGACTTGTGGCGGGGGCAATACCATATGCATATAAGAACCATTTAGGGAGGTCATTGGGTTGGTAATCAAGTTATGACCAATGAATGAAAGTTGATCAATAGCCAGAATTCTTCCATTGTGAGGGAAAGATATCACACAAAAAAAAATCGACACAATAGATTTCATGGCATAGAAATAATCTCGCCCAAGGAGTAAATAGAAATCCAAGGGGTCCTGGACAACCTTAACATAAATAAAGAAAATTTTCCCTCCCAAAGTTATGGGAAACTAAGGAAGGAATCCTAAAGGGTGGTTGATTCTTTTGTTAAAATATAATAGATTCTGCATAAATGGTACAAGCTGAGGATAACCGAAAACTTTCCAAGCAATAAAGGATAAAATACTAGTGGATGCACCTTCATCTATTAGTGTCTAAGGAACAACCCGACCACAATCTTCTACTTCAATATTGAAAGGAATGTGAGAGGGAATATGAGTTCCAACTAGCACACCCCAATCAAAAAGGATGGCCTCATTACTTGAAGGGGGTTTCGTGGGGGAAGGAGGAATTCCCCCCAACACGGTAGATTCTTTATCAACAAGAAAAACATGGCCAATATCATGTTTAATCTATAGAGGAAGAGTAGGATCGACTGATGATGGGATCAGATAAACCACTTGGGTTTTATTCTCCAAGGGGAGAATGGGGTCGACGGATGGTGTAATTGGAGAGACCACTTTGTCACTCTTCAGAGGAGGAGTGGGATCGACCGACAATGTAACCTGAGTAAACACTTTGGTGCTTTTCAAAGGAGGAGTGGGATTGACAGATGATACAATTAAAGCGACCACTTTGGCACTCCTCAAGGAAGGAGTGGCATCAACTGATGGAGGAACAAAATCGACCACTTTGGATTCACTCTTTAAATGAAGAGTGGGGTTGATCGATGACGAAACTAGATCAACTACTTTGGTTAGTGGTTCAACCGAGGATGTTATTAGATAAATTAGTGAATGAAAACATAAACTAATCTCCCTAGATCCACCTAGATATACAACAAAACAAGACAGGACATGATGATTTCCCTAAGTTTCTACCATTTAATCTACTACCAAAAAAGAAATAGACGACATACCTTTAGATATCGCTTCCTTATATCTCTATTTTCCTTGCTTCGCTTCGGTTCTCTTGTGAGATTAGATCTACAATGACACAAACCAACCAAAGTGAAAGAAACAATTGTAGATTCAATGGAAACCTAAACATGTGATCAAGGAGTCATGTAATAAAACGCTAATGATTTTGTGGGAAAGAAACATGTCACCATATCATATTAAGTAAAAGTGGAAGATACAACCAAATTTCCTTGATGTTGCAAGTTCCCTTTCAATGGTCCTTTTTTCCAACACACACATATACTTACTTTGAATTTGTATGAAGATGGTCCTGAAAAGCTTGATGGACAACTGGAGGCCACAAGCATCAATTGTAATAGGATCCTTCACACAGTCTTCAGCCTATTCTTTCAACAATTCTTTTCTCAATCTTGCTTAACCTTTTCCATAAGAAACCCATCATTATATAGGATAAGGTGGAGTGGTTACAAGGATGAGGATGATCCCACCAAATCAGAGAAGTCATTAAGAACAAAACGATACGAACGCTACCTCACATTCTAGAATATTCTCCTTATAGAAAATTCGTGAAACTTCTTCGTTTCCTTAGCTTCAAAGGCCACCGCACCCTGCCTATATAGCAGCATGCAGAAATCCCATGAGACAGGAATAGAGAAGCCTACAGAAATCAAGGATTTCCGCACTCTGTACCACTATCAGCCTACGACGTCATTATAAAAATATGCCTTGTAGGGGAAGAACTTAGTCATTTTTATTATGTAAAAGATTGCTTTGAGAGCCTGAACACATGCCTGTAGAGTCATCGCCAGAGTGACCAAAATAATGTGTAACAGAATTCCCCCCAAAGTATGAGGCTGGAAATTGCGACAGTCGAAATACTTTGTAAAATGCGTGTGTGTGTCGGGAACAAGGAGCGCACCAATCGAGAACCTGCAAACAATCAAGCATTTGCATAAAATCATGTCATTTATGAAGTAGGCATTCCCCAAATCAGAATACAAGTGACTGAAATCATAAATGTAATTCATGGAAACCAATTATACACTGTGAATCCATGTCGTCAAGGTTCTACATAGCCACCAAGAATACACTGTGGATCTATGTAGAAGAAATATTAAGTTCAGACACAACCACGAGACATACAAAGTGGATCTTTGTGTCAAATACAAATAATAAATACTCCATCTCAACCTGGAACAAAATGATGAGATCCAGGGTCTTCAACCCCGTCACCCATAAGTATGAATCTAACCATGTGATTATAGATGTTGAAGTCGGATATGGTAGAAACCACTTGATTACCGGTCATTGATGAAAACCATTAACAAGTGCAAGGGAAATCACCATTGATATCAATGAATCCCAAGGTACCTTAGTACAATCCAAGAAATGAGAATAAATGAGTTGAACTCGAACACTCGATGAAATATCTCGATCAGGTACCAATGATGTGAATCCACTATCAAAAGTAAAGAAGCCTACCATTGAGTCATGGAGCCTCTAAGGTACTAAACAATTTCTAAATACTGTTCCTGGATGATGAGTTGATGTCGATAGGAAAAGACTCATCACAAGAGGGCCTTGATGTATCCCCCATCAGTGACATGGAATAAGTAACAGATTTAGGGTAGATCAAAGTATGAAAATGATTTGAAACTGACACAGGGAAGGCCGACATGGTAAGAATTAACAATTGCAGATGGATGACTCGATAGAGGACTTGTTTGGACTTCTCTTGAACATATGAATGACACGACAATGGTCTTGGAAGAATTGAATAAAAAATGACCCAAGATATGGACTTACAGAGGGCCATATGAGAGACAAATGGATTCCCTAACCAGGATTCAATATGATGAAGGGGGTTTTATGTTCAAGAGTGACTAGTATTTCCATTAACACCGATATAGATACACATTTCTTTCCCAAATTCCCCCCCACCATTTTTGGCGAGTACCTCTTTATTTTTATGCAAGCTTGAGGATGATAACATATGCTTTTTTATGTAAGCTCATCCTTCGTATGAGTCCCTCAGAGTATGTTTAACAAACCCTAAGGAGTGGTTCAGTCCGATGTGGGTCTTTCAATTTTTGTTTAATGAGTCCAAAGATAGAAAACTTGGAGGGGGGTTTCATATTTATATAGTCTGAAAAACACGTTAAAGATAAATCTCTCAGTTCCTTTTTCATAAAGTAATCTGATGAGACTGAAAAAGTGATAAACTATCACCCAGTGAATGTTTTCTTCAAATACTTTTAAGTGTGTGAAAAGAACAAGGTCTCTCAATAATATTTTCTTTTTTATCGAGTGTGAAAAGAGCTTAAAATATACTCCATAGGTTTCTATTTTCATTTTTCCATAACGAGTATGAAAATATGACAAAAGTATACTCAGTTGCGTTCTCATCGATTTTCGAGCACGAGAACGAACAAAGACTAGGCTCGAGGTTTTTCTGAAAAACCCTAAAAAAAACATTGATATATGTAACAAATAGAAAAGTGAAACAAGAAAAATCATGCATACGACATTGTTCAGGGCCTTAGTCTTCACATATGCGAGAAACAACAAACTCACATGACCATTAGACCATTAGGTTATGATAAAATGCATTAAAATAAAATAAAATATTACAAGAAAAAGCAAAAAACGAAATAAAAAGGGGTTAAGACCTCTTATTGCTATTTCATTTGCATTTCATTCAAAACTTGTCTAGAAACCATATTTTTACCTCATATTTTGGCTTTCAATTGCGAGAATCATAGGTGATCATTTAGCAAATGGTCTCCATCTACACGGTAAGATCGTCATCCTCTTCTTTTTCAATGGATTGAAATTCATTTATTTTAGTTTAAAGATAGTTTTTGGATGAGTTTTTGGGTCAGTAGGCTTGCGCTGGGGCCTCCATAGGCGACTAGTACCGGGACCTACAAAAATCAATGATTTCCATAGGTACCCTATGGATCACCTACGAAAACCCCACAGTGTACTAAAAAATCATTTGCAGCGGCCGAAAACCCAAAAAATTACACATGGGTTTCCCAAAAAAGAATTTAAAAATCAATGATTGAAGATGCTAACTTCCTTTCCTCGTCTCCATGAAGGTATTTGATTGGAAAAATGTTGGAATGGAGAGAATGGGAACATGAGTATTATGAATTCATGGATTTTAATGATCCAGGCACCGTCAATACCCTTCGACAGTGTGGATTGTTAAAAAAATTTAAAATCCAGGGCATGAGAGCCCAACTGAGGTTACTAGAATACCTGGTCCACATGTGGGACATAGACCAACATATGTTTCATGTAGGTGTACACATTATTTATTTTGACATTGAAGACATTTACTTCTTGACGGGGTTATCCCATCATGGAGCACATGTGACCTTAACAGGGGGTTGAGGTGATGGCGTACCGATGAGAGAATACATTCGTCGATACTATGAACTCGAGGCCAAGAGAGACAAAGGTAAGGTAGCCATCAGAGGTGTTCAAGATTTACCTCTCCAACCCATCCTTTTTACCATTACATGCATGGAGGGAGGTGCATCTCTACAGATGGCCCTCCAAATTTATTTTCTATATGTCGTGGAATGCACAGAACCTCATGTGTTCAACTGGTGCGATGGTCTTATTCACAGTATGAAGACACAATTAACCAAAAGAAAGAACGGGGACTTGAAGCAATTCGGGTATGGATCCATTTTGGTATCTTTCTTTCTAGAAATAGTCCTTCATTTATGCCTATAGGTAGAGTGGGGTATACCAACACCATGAGATCCACAAATGAAGCGGTGGTGCGATCTCATGGCCCGACATGTAGCGAGCCCCATTATTAAATACAATGATGCACTCCTCGACTGGTTGAGGCCACATATATTGATCATAGATTATTGCGCATATGTCGGCCTGGAATTTTGCAATGACCCCAATTTAGTTCTACCTGAGGGTTTTTAGTGGGGGGACCTAGGTAAGAAAAACATTTTGTTTTTGTGGTGTTTTTGTGAAATTTTAGAATATAAGATGTTTTTATATATATGATCTCTATCCAATGACTAATAAAACATTTTGTCCATGCAGATGTAGGGCCATACTGGCCTCCGAGAACTTACCCCATTCAAAGGTGAGGGGAAGAAGCGGTAGTAGCAGGATGGGATGCTAACGATTATGAAGAAGTCGAGCAGAATCTAGAGGGTTTGACAGCAGACATCTTGGATATCTCGATCACCGAGATTCTGACGCGTTATCACCGCAACACCATAGGCATGTCTGGTTCACTAATCCAATTACTTAGCAGAGTATCACAGGCAGTATTATGCTACCTTGAGTAGCGTCCATGATGCTATTTTGTAGAAGTCGTGGGCTTCATATTTTTATATTTTGGTCTTTTGGATGGAAAACACCTTTTTGTAAAACATTTTATCGTTATATATATACATGAGGCTTCTACTGGATTACTTTGATTTATATACAACATGTGATGTCTGATTGGATTTATAAATGTATCAAATGTCTATCTAAAAAATAATTAGGTAATGCATCGGTTAACATATTTAGACATCTAGGAATGTGTTGATACTCAATATAATCAAAATAACATTCCAAGAGGTGAATTCACAAATATACCCGTAACAATGTAGGACTTCAAATAGCATATACATTACTTAGTTGTAGTACTATTAGCTGTGAATAAGTCGTACAACCAAGTGACGAATTCCAAGTGAAATAACATCGGTCAATAATACAATGGCTACGTTATATTCTGTGATGTTGTTAGTTGCACGACTGAGGCAAACACCATGTAGACTAATTCACTCATTCGTAGGTTCACAAATTGACCAAGCAATGGATGCTAAGTTTTGAGTACTACGGCTAGCGCCATCGGTGAAGCCAATGTGGGGTAGTAGAGACATCGACATATGGAAACCAAGCACAATGCAAGGTAAGCCGCTAGGGGTTGAAACCAAATAATGAAAAAACGCAAGAGTAGCACACAAAAGTATGATACAGTAAAAATACAAGCACTCATGAAAAGATAACCTAGGCATAGTACTTCTTCAAGTAAAGCCCATTTTTGGGTTCACTCAAAGGAATACCATCATAATAGACTAACTCATAGGATCCTTTTTGCAACACTCGTTTGATGACATAAGGGTCATGCCACATAGCCTCAAATTTTCTGGCCCCTAGTAAATCATGATCTTGTTCATAAAGAAGAACTAGATCAACTTCGGAGAAAACTCGTGGTTTAACATGCTTGTTGTATTGAGCTTTCATGCATTTCTTCTGGGTTTCAATTACCAGGGTGGCATCATGACGGGTTTCGTCTAATCGCATCAGATGCAATTGATGTTCTTCTTCGGTAGAGGTGTTGGGGAGAATTTCAATGGCTAGCTTCAACGGCAGTATCTCATATTCAATTGGAAGAACATATTCGATACCATACACTAGATGAAAATGTGTAAATCCGTGGAAGACTTCACGGATGCTTGATATGCCCACAATGATGAAAACAACATCGTGTTCCAGCTTGTCTTGTGAGTTCCTATTATCCGTCGAAGCATGGTGATAAGAACCTTGTTTATTGCTTCAACTTGGCCATTGGCTTGTGGATAGTAGGGGGTTGAGTTTTCATGTCGAAGACCCAACTTTTCGGCAAGCTCAGACATCGTGAAATTTTGAAAATGGCTATGGTGATCGGTGACAATAGCTTGTGGGATTCTAAATCGTGTGATGATATGATTGAATATGAGTAGGGATAAAAAAAAGCTGGTATTATCAAATGTAGGAATCACCTTAGACCATTTTGTGAAATAATCCACAACTATGATAATGTACCCATGCCCCCCATCCAAGTGAGGGTTACATGTCATGAAATCAATGCCCCATTTCGTGAAAGGTCCAACGGAAACTACAGGGTGTAAAGTAGCGGGATGAGGTCATATATTTTTTTTGTATGTTTGACAAGCATAGCATTTTTGGACGACAATAATATAGTCTTTGAATAAAGAAGGCCAAAAATACCCTACTCGTAAGATATTTTGGGCAGTAGCATACCCAGACATGTGACCACCACATGCTCTAGAATGACAGTGATTCGAAGCTTTCTCATCCTCATCATAGGTGAGACATCGTTGAAAAACAGATTCAACCCTACGACGATAAAGAGTGTCGTCGAGGATAATATATTGATGGGCTTGGTAATGTATACGATGATGGTCAGTGCCAGAAACATTGGGTCGAAAGGTCTGAGTATGGAGATAAATAATGATATATCCATACCAAAGGTCATCGGAACTGATCAGAAAGAGGGATTCGTCAGGTAAAGAATCCTCTGCTACATTTTTTGTCTCGATGTAGGGAAGGTCACATATCAGTTCAGAAAACACCAAGGATTTCTTAAACTTAGTGTGTTCGAACTCTAAGTCAAAATCCTGGAGAATCACTATCTGTTTGGAGTATTTTCCCCCTAGCAATTGGCATGTAATAATTTGCTGCATAAGGTTGCAATCGAAAATTACAGTTGTCCTACGTAATAGGATATAGTGACGAAAACGTTGGACAACTTTAACAGCTTCCAAGGCTAGTTTTTCAACATGTAGGTATTTGGCTTCGGTAGTCATGAGACACAAACTCAAATAATAAATGACATGTTCACCGTGTAAATTGTCTTCTTGGACTAGAACGATGGAAATGGTAGAGTCCAAAGAAGCAAGATAAAGGAAATAATCTCTACTATAATCGAGTGGGAAAAGTAGTGGGGTACGGGTTAAAGTTAGTTTCAAAGCTTCGAAATCTTTGTTGGCAGTGGTATCCCATACGAACTCAGAACCTTTCTTTAGCAGTCGAGTAAATCTGAGTGTTAACTCAGCATAGTTTGGGATGAAATGATGTAAGAATTTTTCCTTCCCTTGCAAACTTTGAAGTTGGCAAAGTGAGGAAGGAGGAGGGAGATTGAGGATTGCCTTGACCTTCAAAGTATCTACCTTGATCCCTTGACATGAAACAATAAATCCTAGAAGTCGGTTGGAATCTACACAGAAGACACATTTGTGTGGGTTTAAGCGTATATGATAGAATCGACAATGAAGGAAAATGGCTCAGAGGTGTGTCAGATGGTCACTATGATGCATGGAATGCGTCGGTAGGTCATATAGATATGGATATACAATGTGCTTGATATCATGAAAATCATAAGACATGGTACGTTGAAAAGTCACAATGATGCTCTTTAAACCAAAGGGTAGTTTCCTGTAGGCAAAGGTTCCCCAAGGACAAAAGAAAGCAGTTTTGTGTTGATCCACGGGTAAAATGTTGATTTGATTATATACAGAGAAACATGTTAAAAAGTCAACAAGAAACATGTGTCTAATTTACTTTTCCCTTAAATAAATTGGACAATAAATATTAATCTATTATCTCATAATTACTTGAAATAATTAACTGAAATGGAAAATCAGTTAACTATGGGAAATTCGAGTTCAAAGG
>SNQJ01S0023774.1:161493-174471 GCA_010110895.2 Picea sitchensis | reverse complement strand
CAAAGGGTTGTATGAATGGCTTGTTATGCCATTTGGCTTAACAAATGCACCAAGTACCTTCATGAGGTTGATGAATGAATTCCTGAAGGAGCTCATCGGGAAATTTTTCATTGTGTATCTGGATGACATACTGGTTTTCAGTAAAATAGTAGTGGAGCATTTGAAGAATTTGGCTACAGTGATGCACAAATTGCAACAGGAGAAGTTGTTGATAAACATGAAGAAGTCTTCATTCATGAAGACAAAGATCATTTATTTGGGGTTTGTTATTTCGGAAAATGAGTTGAGGATGGATCCAGATAAGGTGGAAGTGATCAAGAATTGGCCATCACTGAAGAACATATTTGAGGTGAGAAGTTTTCATGGATTAGCTAGTTTCTACCAGAAGTTCATCAGGAATTTCAGTGGAATTAGTGCACCGATGATGGATACAGTGAAGAAAAGACACAAATATTTTCACTGGACAAAAGAGGCTGAGAAAAGTTTCAATTTGTTGAAGAGGAAGATCACGGAACAACCAATTCTGGTGTTGCCGGATTTCCAAAAGACATTTCAAGTGAAATGTGATGCAAGTGGATTCACAGTAGGGGCATTATTAAGTCAAGAAGACAGGCTGATAGCGTATTTTAGAGAAAAGATGAATGAAGAGAAAGTGAAATACTCCACTTATGATAAGGAGTTTTATGCTATTATTCAGGCACTGAAGAAATGGAGGCATTACTTGATATCGAAAGAGTTTGTCTTGTACAGTGACAATCATGCACTGCAGTTTGTGACTCAACAGGAAAAGTTGAATCAGAGACATGTAAAATGGGTGGAATACATGCAACATTTCACTTTTGTTATTAAACATATTTCAGGTACTGCTAACAAAGTGGCTGATGCTTTGAGCAGGAAGTGTTTGTTGTTGCAGGAGTTCAGAGTCAAAACATTGGGTTTTGATGATCTCAGGGACATTTACGTTGATGATCAAGATTTTAAGGAAGCGTATGAAGCGGTTGAGAATCCAGTTCTCAGAGACAGAAGCCCATGGATAGAATACATGATCCAGGAAGGATTGTTGTTCAAAGGTAATCAACTGTGTATTCCAAAATGCTCCATGAGGGAGAACTTGCTGAAGGAGAAACACAGTGGAGGATTGGTAGGACATTTTGGTCACGACAAGACATTCGCGAAGTTGAATGAGTCATATTTTTGGCTGGGAATGTGAGCCGATGTCAAGATATTTGTGGACAGGTGTAGAGTTTTCCATCATTTGAAGGGAAGGAGACAGAATGTAGGGTTTTATCAATCGTTTCCCATACCGAAGAGGCCGTGGGATGCAATTAGCATGGATTTTGTATTGAGGTTGCCAAGAACACAAAGAGGTGTTGATTTAATCTTTGTGGTGGTGGATAGATTTTCTAAAATGGAACACTTCATACCATGTTTTTCAAAGAGGTCATTCAACTTCACGGGTTGCCGAGGAGTATAGTTTTGGATCGAGACACCAAGTTCATAGGGAATTTTTGGAGGAACTTATGGAAGAAGCTGGGAACTAACTTGGCATTTAGTTCAGCTTATCATCCTCAGATGGATGGACAGACAGAAGTGGTCAACAAAAGTCTGGGAGATTTACTGACAAGCCTGGTGACAGAACACCACAGCCAATGGGATAGTATATTTCCGCAGGCAGAATTTTCGTAAAACGACTCAATGAATCGAAGCACATGACATATTCCATTTCAGGTTGTTTATGGCATGCAGCCAAGAGGAATTTCTGAATTGAGAGATTCAGAACAGACTGCGACTAGGAGCGCTAGTGCAGAGGAATTCACAGAGGCAATGAAGGAACTTGACAGCCAGGTGAAGGAATGATTGCTGGAATCAAGTCAGGAGTATATGCAAAGAGCAGATAAGCATAGAAGAAAAATTCAGTTTGAGGTTGGTGATATGTTTCTGGCACATTTGAGAAAAGAAAGGTTCCCGAGAGGAACATATAATAAGTTGAAGATGAAGAAAATCGGGCCATGCAGGGTCTTGAAGAAAATTGGGGCAAATACTTATGAGATTGAATGACCCGATGGGATCAGAATTTCTCTGATATTCAATGTCTCAGATTTGCACCCATACAAAGATGAGGAAGAAGGAACAAATAATGAACAATCAAAGGTTTAGTGGCAAAAGCATATGCCAGTTGCAGAGAAGCCACAGATGGAATGCATACTGGATAAAAGAATTCGCAAGAGGACCAGGCGAAAGAAATACTTTGAGTATCTGGTCAAATGGAAGAACCATCCAGTTGAATATGCCAGCTGGGAGAATGAAGCAGAGATACAGAAGCATGGACAGAGCATGCAGGAGCTCATGGACAGAAGCCCATGAAATTTTTCAAGCGAGGGAGTATGATGCAGGAGCATCTCCAACATCAAGCGAGCTAGCGCGGAAGACGACGGACAACTGGACACATGCCAGCACAAATTTTGAAATATCCTTGAATTTGATGCACCATCTTAAATGAAGTCATTTAAGAGGAGACACACTTGTGTAATGTAATCGGACCTTGAGCAGTTCGCTCTCGTCCTTAGTAGGTAGGAGGCATTTAAAGTAGTTAATTTAGGTAGATAGAATTTAATTCTAGATTAGATAGTTTGAGAGCGAAAGAGGGAAATGGGATATAGACACCCTCATTGTGCACTGTAACATTATTCTATAGAAGGAAGAGAAAGAGCATGCAGAGAACTGTGTAAGAACACCCATGTACAGACATTTGAATTAATAGAAAGAATTGGTTCAAATTCATGGTTTGTGTTGTTCTCTGTGTATTGATGTTATGCTCATGAATGTTTTCTTCCTGTTATACATTTGATTTGATATGCTGTGTATATGATTTCATATTCTAAGTTGAAGTCTAAAGGAAAGGAGGAATGAGTTTCAATTGTTTCTCTATCTAAGCAAAGTTTCTGCAAGGAGTGCAGTCGAAGTGTCCGCAAGGAGTGCGTTGATAGAAGGCTCAGGTAGTTTAGCTCTTGTTCTCATTCAGAAGTGTAGTTGGGCACATGAGCCGTGCAAGAAGTGCGCAGGCGAAGTAAAACCTTAGGGTTGAAAACCTGAGTAAGGTGTGAGAGAATGCTTCTGTAGGGGTGCGCAGAGTCGAAGGTATTCAGCACTCGGAAGTGTCTGAGAGTTTCCACAGCGAGTGCGTGCGAGACTCTTCTCTAAGACTTTGAGTTGGTAGAAAGATCAGGAGGGATAAGGACTTCTAATCCATTTAAGCACAGTGCAGGGAAGTTGCAACTGGAAGTGTTAAGAAAGGCGCCATAAGTTTGCATGTGGCGGACAAGTTTGTGAAGGAACACTTATATCATTCGTAGAAATAATCAAAGGGAGGGTACCGACGGTCAGAAATCTGTGGAGAGGATTAGCGAAATCCCGCCAGTCGTCAGATCTTCCAGAGAAGAGAGGAGGTTACGGTTGTGTCCGGAGTTCAATATCGGGAGATTGTGGACCGTAGGATCTTCACATAGATACTCGCCAACCGTTGGATTGACCAGGAGTTGCACAGAGTTTAAGCTTCGTGAACAGGAGGAGGAAAGTTCCGACGAGAGGGTAGCCATCAAGATTTCGGCATTCGTGAAATCGGGAGTCACAAGGACGAGTGTTCGTGAATTTTCATAGTGAAAATCCTGGGAACAATCTGAACCGTTCATCCACTTGGGACGTGTGTCAAAAATCTGAATAAAGTAAGGGATCAACATTTCGTGACTCCTGGAGACAAGGAGTACTTGCATTTCGGAATCGCGAATTCTAATTCTCCGAAAGGAGGAGATCTCCATGTGGGACCCTGCTGACGTCATCTCAGCATAACGAGGTATCGAGAATTTTCACAGTGAAAACCCTGAAGTGGCGAGGACCATCCATCCTTAAGGACACGTGGCCGAGATAGAAGTTTTCAGGAAATTTCCCGAAAGAAATAGTCCTTAATCAGGAAACCGAGAATCGGGGATCCCGTGGACAAGAGGTTTAATACATTTCAACTTTCGAAACCCCGAATCCCGATAAGAAGTATGACTACAGTCATATAAGAGGAGGTCGCATGGACTAGGGCATATTCAGGAGGGGCTAAAGTCCAAAAGGAGCACATCGGGATATCGGAGATCGGGAATTCAAGGAAGCAAGTGTTTGCGACATCGAGGATTGCGAAACCCTGAAAACCGATGGTGAATTTCTTTTGGGAACGAAGAGAGAAATGGGCCTAAAGGCTGAGAGGAGAAGAAAAGACCTGTGGGTCAAATTCAAATAAAGATTCCAGGGGAGAATCAAAGGAGCCACTCCGGCTCGAGGGTAAAATTAGAACAATCCTTAAGACCGGGAGGTTAGCGCAGGGGCCTTTGCTGAGGCAGAGGGTACGGTCTGCATCAAGAGGCTTGTGCAGATTGAGTTTGAGAATGGAAGGTGCCAATCACACCATCATCCGCGTGAGAAGAAATAGGGGTAGTTGAGGTAGTGGTGGTAGAAGGACGAGGTGCATCAGGAAGAAAATCATAAAGAGTACCCATTTGTGAATAAATGAGATCGAGGTACTGATCATGATTTCTCACCTATTCTTATGTGACAACTCCACCCATGGAAATTTCATGAGAGATTTTATTCACAAAGGATTTCATGAATCATTCTACTAATAACTGATCGGGAATATCGTGTTTGATCAAACTTCGTCTTCGTCTCCAGTCATGAATGTGACTGGAGATGTGAGTGGCCTTATTTTGCTTGAAGGAACTCAAAATCTCAGTTCTTATGTCATAATGGATCGATAACTGGTAGTGTGTGAGGAAAGCCATGGCTAGGGTATTAAAGTCGATCAAGAATCCTTGTGGTAATTTGATATACCACTTTGCAGCTGAACCCGTAAGAGTTCGTTGGAAGAGTCGTGACTGAATGGAATCATCCATCAAAGAGTTGGACGAACACCAAAGGTGAAAATTCATTACATGCTTGTTTGGATATTCTCCCGGTTTACCATCAAATTTTGGAATTTTGGATGGTAGCTTGGCCGGTATAATGGGCCAATGGGAATAATGCAGTATTGGGTCATTCAAGATTCTAGACAAGTCAGGAAGATCCAAAGTGGCTAAAAAGGGTAACTTTCTATTCACATGAGGATACTAGTGACTTTGGGGAGGAAGTCCCATTGGAATACCAGTAGGACCATAAGCAGTCTGCATGTGAGGTGAACATCCTGACAGATTCATATGTGAATGTGGAGGCATGTAGGCCATAGGGTTGTACTGATTAGGGATGTTCCCCTAGAAAGGGACACAAGATTGACCATTCGAACCCCAAATGGGATTGGAAGAACCGAGATACGACTAGCCCAAACTAGGGAGTATGAAAGAGCTAACTTGGGGTTGTTTCCCCCAAGATGATTGTGGATTTCCATGGATGAGAAGGTTCCAATACTAGGCTAACAATCTTGAAATGTTTTGTCCATAAGGTGGGGTAGGACTTCCAAGCGGGGGTTGTGTTCCAATTTGGTTGTGACCTCCAAAATGAGTTTGTCCCCCAGTGTTATATTGTCCTCCAATAGGAATCTAAAAACGAGAAGTGAATGATGGAGTAGATCCTCCAATAGGATTGGAGCCATGTGGGACAAATCCTCCCATAAAAGGTGGAAACGACTCTCCATAAGGGACCTAGGAAGGTGTCGCAATGAAACCGACAACAACATTGTATCCAGGAGGGGTAAAAATTCCAGAAACTCCGAACATAACTTGGGTAGGAATGGGGATGGAATTACTTAAATCATGGTACCCATGAGGAAGATATGGGACAGGTCTCGACTAAAGTGGTGTATCGATGGGAGCTTGGGTAACTACCATATTCCCAATGGGAATAGTCATAGTGTTTGGGACCATTGTAGAATGGGCCATCTGAAGAGGAATGGTCGAGCTAGGACCAATGGAATCTGTGTCTGAACCCACGAAAATATAACAAGTTGTGCTATTAAAGTGATATAGAGGTATTGTATAAGTAGCAGACATCTCCGGTGGTTCAGATATGATAGGTATATCAACACCTGCAGCCGAGCGTTAAAGGTCTCGCAGTGTAGCTGGGGTTCGAAATATGTCAGTGGTCCATAAAGGATCCTCACTTTTTGGGCCGGTAAGAGGTCTTTTTGGTATTCCATAAGTGTCAACAACAATTTTTCTAGAGGAATTCAGTCGAAGAATACATATCTCGTATCTAGGAGGTATTTGAAAAGTGTCTAGAGAATCCGAAACAATTTGAAAATTGTTTAGAGAGTCAGTTCTTTCCGCTTGAGATGGTATGTTGTCCTAAAACTCATTCTATTAAGGAAATCCCTCTAGTGGGTTAGGAAGAAAGGTTTCATAAACTTCCATATCTTCCGGAGGTAGTCCTTGCATCCTACACAAACGACGTGGAGGGTCAATGTTGGTTGAACCAAAAATTTTATGAAAAAAAATCTATGGCCAACTATTGAAACAAACAACACTCGCTAATACAATCTAGGAATCATACCAAGAAAACAAAACCTTATTATTTTAAAATCATGAATTGGTGATTAAGTCCAATGTTATGAAGCCAAGACAAGAAGGGGCTAGGACAAAGAGGGTGGAAAAGTTACGTTGATGACCTGCTTAACGGACTTACACCTTGGTGCAATATCCCACACATAATCATGGGTATACCCTCTAAGGATCCTGAGTGAGTATGGACAATGTCAATTCCAAGTACCATGAAGAATTTCCCCTCCACATTCACCTCATGCAAGACCCTAAGAACATAGGCAACTAAGGCTACCAAGAAAAAAAGTGATGCTTGGGGAAACAGTCGACAGTCTGATCCATGTGCAAAGGTAGGGTATCTAGCCCGAAATCAACTTGAGAGGATTCCACTCATCATTGTGGGTATACCTTCAAGCGAGCCCCATAATACATGCAATCTCTGTACTAATATCAATAAAGAAGGGTGAGTGACTCTGCCAATCTCAATGCGACCTCAGGTTTGACCCTTGTGTGAGAAGGGCTTCCCAGGAAAACATGTTGCAAATGGAATTAAACACTCCCTATCACAAAATTCTATTGTGTGTTATGTGCTTTGGAGAGTGTGTCTCACAACCTATTCCAAAGCTCTAGGCTAGCTAATGTTGTTGTAAAATAGCCCTAGAAAATAAAAATTACTAATTGATTTTTAGATTTGACAATGTTTTTTAAAGGATTTTGTTACTCAAGAGGGAGACAGGAATGAAACCAATGCTATGTAAGACCTTGACCCAATAATATGCAAATAGAAATTAATGGTGCAAATTTTCGTTCGATGAAATCTATCTACAGCAGGGAGAAGGTATTTTTGGAATGATGTAAGCTACGAAATAACTTTCTTTTTCTTAAATGAACACAAATGAAAACAACCATAAACAATGAAGTTTCTCAATGTTCTCTTTTTTTGGACACAATAAACTTTCTTATATATGATTACTTAAAAGAATAAGTGACTTTAAATTCTTCCTTTCTAAAACTAGATTAGGGGCATGATGAAGAAAGGACAAGTAATCCAAGAAACACTATACACTCAAAAAGCAGCCAAATCAAACTTTCAATGGAGATAAAAATAAAAAATGACAAGAAATCATTTCTTCAAATGTAAATGAAAAATGACTTCCCAATCATCAAGAAATCCATAACATGTAATCAATCCAAAATGTTGAATCCAATCAAAGACTTTTAATTGAACAAGCACTCAGATGCAAGATCAGAGATTATATCCTTGTCGATAGAAATCAAAGACAAAAACTGGAAAAATACTAAAAGAGAGGTATTTGATCTCCAAAACCAATCAACAACAAGTTAGAATTCCAGAAAACAGTCAAGGGATGGAATTAAAAGTTCCTCCTAGCTGATTAAAGAAAATTTGGGCATGAGTAGAGGCTAAAACCCAACTCAAAAAATTTCCCAGGCGTCGTCGTAGCCTACTAGCACTTTACAGTGTGGAAATAAAGAGTTTTCGCAGGCCAGCAAGAGATAGGGTGCAAAAATTTCTTACTGAAGAAAACAACCAGGTCGTGGAAATTGAAGTTTTTCGTAGGCTATGTATAGGGTATAGTGTGGAAATGTCTAAAAATCAAGAAATTTTGAGAAGAGGGTAAAGGATCTAAGTGAACTTTCAAATTCAGAGAGTCTAAATGGATCCCCTACAGACTCAGACACTAATTTCAAGTAAAAAGGATAGGTTAAAAGCAAATGGCCAACAAAAAACCACAATCAAGTTGTATCCTGAGTGGAGTCGCCAATTTTTTTATTGGATAAATCAGTGAATGCACACATAAACTAATCTCCCTAGCTCCACTTGGATCTAGAAAAAAACAAGATAGGACATGACACTTTCCCTAAGTTTCTACCATTGAATCTACTACCAAAGAAGAAATATACAACATACCTTTAGATATCACTTCCTTATATCTCTGTTGTCCCTGCTTCGCTCAAGTTCTCTTGTGAGATCATATATGGAATGAAACAAACCAACCAGAGTGAAAGCAACAATTGTAGATTCAATGGAAACCTAAACATGTGATCAAGGAGTCATGTAATAAAATGGTAATTATTTTATGGGAAATAAACATGTCACCGTATCATATTAAGTAAAAGTGGAAGATACAACTAAATTTCCTTGATGTCACAAGTTCCCTTTCGGTGGTCCTTTGTTCCAAGACACACATAAACATGCTCTGAATTTGTATGAAGATGGTCCACAAAATCTTGATGGAAAAATGGAGGCCACAAGCATCAGTTGTAATAGGATCCTTCACACAGTCTTCAACCTATTATTTCAACAATTCTTTTATCAATCTTGCTTAACCTTTTCCATGATAAACCCATCATTATATAGGAGAAGGTGGAGTGATTACAAGGATGAGGATGATCCCACCAAATCAGAGAAGTGATTAATACCACAACCATACGAACACCACCTCACATTCTATAAGATTCTCCTTCTAGAAACTTCTTGAAACTTCTTCCTTTCCTTAGCTTCAAATGCTGCCGCAACTTGCCTATATAGTAGTATGCGAAAATCCCGTGAGCCATACATAGAGAAGCCTACGGAAATCAAGATTTCCGCATTGTGTACCACTGTCATCCTGCGGCGTCATTCTAAAAATATGCCTTGTAGGGGAAGAACTTAGTCATTTTTCTCATGTAAAAGATTGCTTTGAGAGCCTGAACACATGCCTGTAGATTTATCACCAGAGTGACCAAAATAATGTGTAACAGAGGATGAAACTAGATTTACCACCTGATCAATCGGACTGACCAGGGATGGAACCGGATTGACCAGTCCATCAACTAACGATGGGTTGGGATAAATATTATTATATCCAGTTTGAAGTTTAATATTTTTCAAAAGATAAGAAGCCTCATCCATATGAGGACAAAGGTGAGAGTAATGATCAACTTCACGTAACATGTAAGGAAATTTTCTATCTCTCTTCTTCTTACCAACCTTAACATCACTAGTTGACGGGGCATCACCAGCATGTCTAGTAGGGGTCGATGACATGGAGAACCACATTTCTAAGACCTTGGGAAGACTAGGACAATCCCTCATAAAGTGGTCACCCTTACAAAGACTGTAAGGGAATTTGGGTTTCAGATTCTTCATTGTAGTCTTATCAACCTCATCAACACTCATAGTACAATTAACAGTATCTGGTTGCTTGGATCCAAAATATGATGTAGTTGGAGGCTTGGTCCTTTTCGGGTTCTTCTTCTTCTTCTCTTTCTGTTTCTTCTTCTTCTCTTTCTGTTTCTTTTTCTTCTTATCAACTTGGCTAATTGCTTGAGAGATTTCACTAGGCGAATAAGGAGAATGGGAAGGAGACTTAACAAGCAAAGAAGGCGAAAATTTGATATGAGGTTGATGTGTGGGTGGTGTACTTACATCTGAGGAACTTACTACATTCGCGATTATCAGAGTGGAAAAAAACCATACAGGTAACCCAATTGTCAGACATCGAAGGCTCAAAGTAATGATATAAGGAGGATCAACATGTCCATAAGAAGGAAAGGTGAAAGGTTCCCCAGGAAAAGGGGTTCCTACGTTGGTACTCCCAGGAGTTGATGCCATTAACACTGACTCGACCTAAGGTCCACTAAGGAAAATAAGCAACACACACTACAAATATGAGAAGAAAATAATCAAACAAACCTTCCCACAATGAAACCACTAGTTAGTGATGAAATCCAACATCGTGATATCAATATAGGAAGGGGTTGGGATAGAGCAGATGGATCAGTTATGTTGGCGACCTTCTTAATGGACTTACACCTTGGTGCAAGATTCCACACAGTAAACGTGGATTTACCCTCCAAGGAGCCTGAGTAAGTTTTACCAATGTTTGTTTCAGATACCACGAAGACTTTCCTTCAATGTCACCTTGTGTAAAGATCCTAATTATTATGGCTACTAAGGTCACCAAATCACAGTCAGCCTCTGGGCGGGTATAGTCGACAGTCCATTCTGAACGTATGGGCAGGATAACAAGCTTGAAATCCTTCGAGAAAACTGAGGACAAGTGGACCTGTAGAACTCCAAAGGACCCTAAATGGATTTAGAATTCATGAAGCACCAAGACCAAATGAAAATATTTGACCCTCAAGAAGAATCCCCAATATAGGATCTGACTACCACGAATGGTTGAACCATGGAGGGATAATCTTTGTTTCTCTCTCGAACATGACTTCATGCGTAACCCCTGTGTGAGAGGGGGATCCCAGCTATGCTTATATGAAAATTGGATAATCTCTCCCTATCGCATGATGCTATGTTGGTTTGAGATCTTTGGAAATTTATTCTTTCAACCTATTCCAAAGCCCTACATCCTAAGCTAATGTAGGTTTGCTACCAAAAAATGTAAAATTGTATGATAAATTTTAGTTTAGCACTTGATTTTTAAGCTTGTTGTTTACTCAAGAGGAAAATGGTGTGGACTAAATGATGTTTTGACCGACTTTAAACAATGAAAATAAATGAGAATGCAAATATTTCACTTTTATGAAAGCTATATTATGATAAGGATAAAATGTTTATCATTCCCAGATGCATAATGTCCCAAAATACCAAAAACCGTGCAATTCTGCTACTTCAAAAGAAAGATAGTTTCACTACCCAAAAGAAATAATGAAACTATGGTCTTTGTTTGATTCTAATGTATAAATAAAGAAGAGGAATATCCTTCAATTCTCCACAACTTTCAATCAGAAGAAAGAGTCAAATGCAGATGAAAAAGACACGAAGTGACACAGGTTTCAAACAAAGCATGCACTCAATGCAATGAAAACTGAAAGAAAACAAGTAGAATCTTGTTTTAACAAGAACTAAATAAATGATTCAAAAACTGACAAATGTTCAAGGAGTACAAGAAAATGCATTGAAGAATCCAAGAAAAGACCGGGAGAAAGAGAAAATACTCAAATTGTCCCGAGAAAACAAGCAGCTAGAAAGGGAAATTTCACATTTCTGAAAAATGTTTCAATCCTAAATCAAGACAATAGGAAGTGATAAACATCAAATATAAAACCAAACAACTTTACAAACCAAAGTGAAAACCCTAGAAATGACCTCTGCAAAACAGGCTGGAAAAATCTGAGCAGAAAAAGGCAAAAAACCTCGCAAAAGGAGATCAACTCTCTCCAACTAAAGGGAAAAGAGCATTGCAGCACTCTATAAAGAACTATAGGGTAGCACTGATTAGATATCATCTCTCTAATATGGCCTACAGAGGAGCGTTGATCTTCCCAGAAACTCAAAAAAGAGACAAAAAATTCAAAAAAACCTCACCCAGAATGCACAGGAATTGCTGAAATTTCTAGTGAAGATGGGAGAAAGGTAATGGATCATTAACAAATAGTAAAAATTATGTAAAAGGTGGGAAAAGGGCATTTAAAACCAAGGAAACTAAAATCAATGTCGATCCCTAGTGGAGTCACCAATTTCTGTTGTAGGAAAATTCCCCTGTGGACAAGTGAATTCCCTCTTGGATCTTAGACCCCTATGACCAAGATAGAAAAATGCTAACTTTGATCATTGACATTCCTTTAAACATAGATAAACTATTCAATAAATAAGAGGAAGAGAGTACGAGTATATTTTTACAACATTTTTCCCCGTTCATTCCAGGTTGAGCCTTGATCCCCAAGCCTTTCAACAAGTCCTGCAATCCAATAAACCATGAAGACAAAGCATACTTCCTATTCTACCAGGATTAGTTTAGAGATAGATTTATTGAAGAGACAAGTTCATGCAAATGTACACAATATTGAAGGAAACAGTCCAAGAACATGTATTAGTGAGAATAAAATAAGGTTCTTACAAAGTGTAGATTCATATGTAATAGCCTCACCAATCTCTCCTTACCCAACCCCTTGTTCGAATGATCCACAATCAAAATGAAAATACATTTCACTGACTATTCTCCTTCCTTTATTATGAGTTCATAATTTTGGTATCTCTAAAATTCTCCATCCCCCCTCCTCCATGGAAATCCATCATTATATAGGATTTGGAGGCTTAAACACCATGGAGAGGATATCTCATCAGATCCACTAAAAAAGAGATCTCTAAGATATTTAGGGAGAAAATATTTCTTAAGGATTTTAGGGAGGAAATATCTCTCAAGGATTTTAACGAGAAAATATTTCAACCATCCATGAGATCCTCCACCTTCCCTAAAAAATAGGAAACCAAATGTGAGGTGGATTCTCACACTTATTTAATTTATTTTTTATGAAAATTAATAATAATTCATGTGCTCTTGGTATTTTGGCCTTCATGTAATATATCCCTCCTCCACATTTACTAGGGATTATGATATAGTTTATTCCATCGTGTCAAGGTGTATGTGACACTTTTATGACACTTACGACACTCAGGGTGAGGTACCTAGGTGTGAAAATTTCATGTGTAATAGGGAGTGGGGTTGGT
>SNQJ01S0023774.1:128675-144975 GCA_010110895.2 Picea sitchensis | reverse complement strand
GTTGCAAGTATGTGGACCACTTTTGATGGCGATCATTCTACAATTTTCCTTGTGTCTGCATGAACTGTAGTGGCTTATGATCAACATGGATGAATGTATGTTTCCCAAGAATGTAATGTTTCCACTAGCGGCAAGCTTGCACACTGGAGTACATTTCTTTGTCATAAGTAGGGTACTTATGGACAACATCTGATAGTGTATCACTATGATGGGCCATGGGGTGGCCGTGTTGAGTGGGAATGACACCTACCACATAGTCTGAAGAATCTGTCTCGACCTCAAAGGGTTGTTGTAGGTTTGGTAGTGAATGTACTAGGGCTGAGCATAAGCTCTGCTTCAAATCATTGAATGCTTGTTGTTGGGACTGGCCCCAAGCAAATTTCACCTTACCACCACCCCTGGTTATTTGGATGAGGGCCCATGCAATATGGGAGAATCCCAACATGAACCTACGGTAGAAATTGGCAAGGTCCAAGAAGCTCTAAAGCTTAGTGAGTGTGGTTGGGGATGGCCAGTCACGGATGACTTAGATCTTGGTTGGATCTAGATGTACTCCATGTTGATCAATTATGTATACGAGGTAATGGAACCTGTTCATACCGAAGGAGCATTTTTCCAAGTTGGCATATAGCTTGTTCTATCGCAGGGTGTGCAGAACATGTTGAATATGCCGCAAGTATTCGGCCCAAAACTTGCTATAAATGAGAATTTCATCCAGATACACCACTACAAAAGTATTGGTGAATGTTCACAATATATCGTCCATCATCCTCATGAAAGTGGCTGGAGCATTTTTTAAACCAAAGGGCATGACCAACCATTCAAAAAGGCCTTACTTTCACTTGAAGGTGGTTTTCCATACATATGTTTGTTCTATCAGGACCTGGTGGTAGACAGACTTCAAATCAATCTTACTAAAGTATTTGGCCCTCATGAGTTGATCAAGGAGGTCGTCGATTCAGGGAATCGGGTACCAGCTTCTGACTGTGATTTTATTTGGAGCCTGGTAATCAATGCAGAGTCGCTAGGTTCCATATTTTTTCTTTACCTGCACGATTGGGCTCCCACAAGGTGATGAGCTAGGATGAATGTGCTCCTTGTGGAGCAGTTCTTAGATTTGTCACTTGATCTCCTCATTCTCTAACAGAGAGCGAAGATAGACTGGCCCATTGGGAAATGATGTGCAGGGGGTCATATTAATGGGGTGCTTGACCTGGCAATGCAGAGGTACCCCGATAGGTGAGGAGAAGGTATTTGAGTATTCTTCCAAAAACTTATCTACTTTCTTCTGTTGTGTGGAGAGGTTGGCCATAGAGACCCTGGATGTGTCTATGATATTTCGCTTATTCTGAGAGTGAATCTTGAAGAAGACAAACTTCACCATCTGAGAGATGACCTTCCTACATTTCTTAGTAGATATTGAGGAAATAGAACTCGGTGGGATTGCCTCAGGTATCCTGTATAATTTCTTGTTCAAAGTAATAATAACACTACAAGGCATAGACTCATATACAACATATACGAGGCCTAGAATCATATATGGGTTGGACCAAAAGAACATCACAATCTTTGAGAGGAGAAACATCACACAATACCTCATATTTGAAGGGCTTGATGCCATATGACAATCGACACTATTGGTTGATGCAGAGATTGCTTCCTTGGCAGAGCCATCCAATGGTGTAGGGTTGTGGGTGTGGCATTGTTGTCAGAGCTATCTGCTTGATGACCTCTACTGAGATGATGTTCTTTTGGATACTGCTATCAACGATGAAGTGCAACATGGTACCTTTTACCCACATATGTGAATGGAAGAGGTGGTCTCCTTCTTTTGGCTCATCTAGTTCACCAGGTTGGAGCTTGGTGGTAGAAACGGTGGCACTGGGTTCCATATCAATTATCCATATTCCCCTTTCTTTTTATGGCTCAAAATCTGAACCCGCATCTAATTCAGAGGCTTTAACTTTGGCCACCATCAACTTCTTTGAGCGACAATCAACAATGTTATGCCAAGGGCTCTTATGGAAGTCACACCACTTCTCGATATCTTTGTTTGTCTTTTCGGTGTCCTTCATTTCTTGCGGCTTGGATTGTTTGTCCTAATACTGTTCATATTTTCTCTGTCCTTTACAATTTGTGTTGGGGCTACACTTTCCTGGATTTTTTGTGAGGGGTTCCCAAGCCCAAATTGTCGCATATTTTGTTTGAGCTTCTGCTCGATTTTGACGTCATATCGGTAAGCTACGTCGAAGGATGAGGTGTCCATAAATTCCATTTCAGTATGGATGTATCTATGTAGAGCTCCATGATACTTGAGCACCATATGTCACTCTAAATCATTGATACCCATCTTGGTGTGCAAGCTTTGAAATATATTTGTGAAATCTGGCACTCCTTGGTCTCTTTCTTGCCACACTGTGGTCCATTTGGTATACAAGTCATCATAACTTCCGACATGGTAGTATTGTTCCCTAATAAGATCCCTGAAGGATTCCCAGGTGTCCGTGACTATAAATAATGAGATTTCCTCTATTTCCTTTTTCTCATAGAAAGTTTCCCACCAGTCATTGACATGGGGAATGGCTTTGAGGAGTGCAAAAGTAATCTTTTCTCTATTCGAAAAGTTAT
Organism: Picea sitchensis; assembly: GCA_010110895.2. NCBI lineage: Eukaryota > Viridiplantae > Streptophyta > Pinopsida > Pinales > Pinaceae > Picea > Picea sitchensis. Next base: position 142,347 of record SNQJ01S0023774.1, on the reverse strand, counting down.
GGACAAAAAAATACCCTTCTAGTAGATTGAACCACTTGTCTACAACATCTACATTTATCTGGCCTTCAAATATAGGAATAAAGAAGTTTATTTGTAACTTGAAGGGGGCAGTGCCTTTGCTCAATGAATATGTGTTGCCTATTGGTCATTGTTGAAGGATTTGCACGAAATTATCCATCTTATCATTCCTTTATTGCACGAGGGATTCCTCAATCACTAGTTTGAAAGGATCTCCTGTTATGCCATCCTTCTTTTCTCCTTCCATGAGAGGTTTCTTGGTTGTGTGAGAGCTTTTGTCCTCAAGAGAAACAAGCTCAAGACCCAACTCTTTGTACTCCAACCTCGTTGGGGACATGCATTAAGACGACAAGGAGTAGACTGCTCTGATACCACTGATCTAGATTTTATGAGTAGAAAAAAATGACTACATATTATTAATAGGTTCTTAACAAAAAATAACAAAGATACAATAAAACTGGTTTTCTATTCAATAAGGAAATAAGCTAAAACTATAAAATGTAGTGGAAACAAGCTTGTTGGAATGGTGGCAACTTATCTCTAAGAAGAGATGTGACGAATGCGCTCATTTGCAAGAATTTGATTACAATGAGGCTATGAAGGAATTTTTACAATAAACAATAATTACAAAAACCCTATACATCCAAAAACCTAACCCTAGGAGATGAAGTGCCAAAAGTCATGTGGGCCTCTAAGTTAGTACATCAACTTCCCGGGGTCGTAACTTTTGCACACGATTTCCATTTTAGGCGTATGATAGCCCGTTGGAAAGGCATGGTTGAGGTGATTCATTTTGGGGGCATAATCATGCCTTTGGCTATAATTGAGAATCGTGATCCCAAAAAACCTTCATTTAGGCCCTCAAAATGGCCCTGGAAGTAAAAACTACTAAAAATAGTAAATTGACAAAATTACCAGAAAACTGTTTTGAGCCGGTTGGAAAAGGTGGGTGGGCACCAATATCCACCTGGATTAGACATAGTTTAGACTAGAATCCCAACTATATGATTTTGAGATTAAGGATGTTATGTTAGATCTAGGATCTGATGTTAACATATTGCCTAAAAATACTTGGGAAGCTTTAGGGAAACCTAATTGACATATTCCCCAATCCAATTGAGAATGACCAATCAGTATTGTATTTTCCCAATAGGAAGGCTGGAGAATGTGGAGATATATGTTGCAGGAATAAATATTGTAGCTAATTTTGAGGTGATCGAAATCATGGGGGATAAGGACCCTTATCTTGCACTACTTGGTATTTATTGGGATTATGATAATTATATTGTTATTGACCTAGAGAGGGATACCATGAAATTTGAAGTAGACGGAATACGCATTTGTAGTTCATCCCTTGGATCTGTATGTAGGCCCTCGATACATGGAGACAACGAAAAACAATATAGAAGGAGAGGATCTAGATTATTTATACGTCGTAACAATAAGAATGAGAGAAAACTACATCAATCCTATGTATGACAGATCAGTAAGTTGGAGGAGCATACAATCGATAGATGGAGACTCAGAACTCACATTAGACAATCTGAAACAAGGTGCATATGAAATATTTTTGAGACGATGTGAAAATGTTAGAGAAATGAGATGGGTTGGAATGAGGGTCAAAGAACATCTGACATACATTGGTACCTCAAATCTTGGCAATTTTCTAGTTAACATGGAAGAAAAGATAGCATAATATCAAAGGATCGTAGTTCTAGACTTAGCTCTAGAAGACACCCCTGCCAGGTGGTGGGCTAGTCACAAAGAAGTAATTAGGAACTAGGAGGATGTGAAGCATGATATCTAATGTAGATTTCAAGATAAGGAGCAACTAAAATCAGAGATGCAGACTGATTTTCAAGTTGTGCATTTGTTCAATGGACTATCTGATCCTAAAACACATATTGAGCAATGCAGAAGACAATGGCAAGTTTCAGAAGTACCATATCACTTGTGGGTTCAATTGTTTCCGCATTCTCTAGGTCTGATCCCAAAATCCTTGTACATTCATGAAGAGAATAGAAGGAAAACCAACAGTTGGAAAAAATTTAGCAGACCAATTTTGCAAGGATTTCTCTTTTACAAGTAAGTACCCTGAGCTTAAGATAGTCCTACAAAGAATAAAAGAAATTATTTTTACCAATGTTTGTAAACGAAAATTAGACCGAGTGGTATGTGGCAATCATAGTCAAGTTCTTCAGTCTAACCTTCACTTGGACACTAAAAAGACACCCATATAATTCTATAAAATCAAGAAGGATTTGGAAAACCCTGGTGATTTAGAAGAACTGAGAAATTTATACCTTAAGGAAACAAAATGAATTAGAGAAATATAGAACATGCTACCCAGTCAAACTGATAGCTCTTATAACCATCCATTGAAGTTTCAAAAAGTCTACATAGGAACTACTAAGAAACCCAAGATAGTTTTCGTAGGAGATTACTGGGATGACCAAACTAGCCAACAAATACATAGCTTGTTGCGGGAGTATGAGGACCTATTCCCAAATAATTTTTCAGAGCTAAAAGGGATAAAAGGGGCTATGGGAGAGATGAAAATTGAAATAAAACTAGGATCAAAACTTGTAAGGCATAGACCATATCATCTTAAACCTAGGGTGAAAGAGAAGGTTAAGAGGGAAATAGACAAGATTCTTGAGGTTGGACTTATTTTCCGAGTTGAAGAAGTAGAGTGGGTTATATCCATAGTCATCCAAAGAAAGAAAGGTATAGAGGAAATTAGGGTATGTGTAGACTACATAAGCCTTAATTATTCTTGTGTGCATGAGCATTTTCCCATACCTTTTACTGATGAGGTGGTAGAACAGGTTGCGGGGAAAGAGTCTTATTCATTTATGGATGGATTTTAGGGGTATCACCAAGTGAGAATTGTTGAAGAAGATAAAAACAAGACCACATTCATAACGAAATGGGGGTCATTTTCATATAATGTGAATACCCCTTTAGTTTTTTCCCGGATTGTAATAGCATCCTTCTGAGAATTTATTCACAAATTTATAGAAGTTTATATGGATGACTGGATTATGTACAGTCTATTGAAAGAACATGTAGTGCTACTACAATTGATGTTTGATCGGTGTAGGAAACTGCAGATATATTTAAATCTTAGAAAGTGTATCTTTTGTGTGCTACATGGTATTTTTTTAGGCCACATAGTGTGTCAAGAGGGAGTGTTGGTAGACCCATCCAAAGTTGTGGTCATTTTGAATATTCCACCACCTACGCGCGTAGGGTACTATTACAAGTTCATCAGAAGGTATGCAGATATTATTTCACCCCTACAAAATCTATTAAAGAAGTATGAATTGTTCTAGTGGACACCAGAGTGTGATCGATAATTTGACATCCTAAAGGAAAATCTCAACACAACACCTATTTTTTATATTTCCAAATTGGGAAAAGGAATTTCAAGTGCATGTGGATGCATTAGGTATCGCCCTGGGAGACATCTTAGCGCAACCAAGAGATGGAAACATGGATCATCCCATCTATTTCTCAAGCAGGAATCTATCACAAGTTGAACACAACTATACAACCATAGAAATGGAGGGGTTGGCTATGATTTATGCTCTACAAAAGTTTAGACATTACTTGTTAGGATCTCATTTTAAATTATTTACTGATCATTCTGCGTTAAAATATCTAATTAATAGGCCTGTCTTCGAAGGAAGAATTTGTCGATGGTTATTACTATTTTAGGAATTTTCATTTGAGGTGATCATCAAAACTGGAAAATCAAACGTGGCTCCCGATCACTTTTCCATATTGGAGTCAGGGGAGAGTGGTGGAGAAATAGATGATCAACTCCCATATGCAGACCTCTTTCGATTTGAGGTCATACTAGAATACCTAGAAGACATAGTAGTTTTCCTGAGTATAAGGGCCTTCCCAGAAACATACTCCGCAACTTAGAAATGATATATGGTGTTTCGAGTAGTGGAATATCAATTGATCATGGGGAAATTGTATAAGTTGGACCTAGAAAGTATCCTCAGGAGCTGCATTTTGGACCATGAAAGGAAACACTTCCTGTGGGAGTGCCACAGTGGAGTTGTGGGAGGCCATGTCAGAGGAAAGGCCACTGTGCAGAAAGTTTTCCAAGTTGGATTATGGTACCTGTGGCTCAATAACTGATTAGAAAGATTTATCTAAGGACTACAAATTTGATGTGAGAAACATCGAAGGAACTTCCATTTTCTCCTGGTTTTCCGAAAATGCATCGTTTAGGGCCTCAAAACTGCTCCGAATGTTCAAGACCCGAAAAACTGCTAAAATTAGTAAACTGTGCGAAAACTAAAAAACTAAAAGAAGAAATGGTGGGGGTCCAAGTGGAATAGGTGGGTGGCCACCAATATCCACCCAGATCATTCCTCCCACATTAGGAAGAAATGGTCTACATTATGTTGAGTTCCTCCATGAGATGAGGAAACTTCTGCTAAACTTGGTCCCTAGTGAGCCACTTGCCTTGGTGAAGGAGTTGGCCTGCTTTGACAACTCGATATAGAGGTATCCTTTTATGTTGGGTGCGCTTGATCTATGTATCCATGATCTGATTAGTTGTGGCTTGTTCCATGTAGTCTGAATTTAACTCTGTTGGTGTGAGTTGTCCTGCCATGTCGGATGTGTCAAGTAGAGGTTGAAAGTAGGGTCGAAGGCGGTCCACATTGAACACTGTGTGCAAACCAAGGAATGATGGAATACTCTGCTCAAAGGAATTTTACCCTATAGCCTTGGTGATGGTGTATGGTGCATATCGGAGCGGGAAAAACTTGCGGTGGTGTCTAGTGAGGTGCTCCTTTTTCAAATGTAGCCACACTTTGTCTCCCACCTAGAAGTTTTGTGGCACCCAATGTTGATCATGTTTCTACTTGTACTTAGCATTGGCTCTATCCAATATGTCATGAACCTATAGGAAAATGTGTTGAATGTGCTCAATGAAGTTGTTTGTCTTGTCAGCCTCAGACTGGACATGAGATGAATCTACCTAAGTAGCCACAAATGGCATGGCTACGTCAATGGGACATAGTTGTTGGAATCCCAAGCCCACCTAAAAGGGGTTGTGGCTGGTTGAGCTATATAGAGCTCGGTTGTAGTTTTTTTTTTACATAGGGGAGGCTCTCATCCCATGTGCATGGATTCTTTGAGTTGTACATGTGCATAATGTGTATGATCATCTGGTTGATGACCTCTGTCTGACCATCAATTTGTGGATGGAAAGTTGTGGACTTGGAGACCTTGGTGTCCAGCATCGACGAGAGGCTGGACCAAAATGTAATGGGGAACCTGCTGTCCCGATCTGAGATGATAGACTGTGGGATACCAAAGTGTACCCACACTCATTCAAAGAATATTTTAGCAATGGATTTTGCTATGATATTCTTCTTGCAGGTCATCATAATGGACATCTTCGAGAATCTGTTGACAACAAAAAAAACACAGTCATTTTCATGCTTATAAGAAGGAAGGCCTAACATGTAATCGATGGAGATAGATTCCCAAGGTCGACTAGGGGTAGAAAGCGGCGTATAGAGGCCTTGCTTCTTGATGGTAGTTTTGGAAATAGCACAAGTAGTGCAGGACTTGATGTACTTCCAGACATCCTCTTGAAGGTTCGGCCAATAGAAATACTTTTGCATTACTGCCACAGTTTTCTCAAACCCAAAATTCCCAATGACTCAACTATAGTGCGCCTCCCAAATCATCTTGGCACAGTCTCTTGAAGGAACAAAAAGGTTTCCCAGGTGACAAAGAAAGGCATCTTGGAGGTGCAAATCGGGAACTTGCTTACCCTCCAAGAGGGTATTGTATATGTGGTCGAATTCTGGATCACTTTTGTAGAGAAGTGGCCAATCGGAAGTCTCATGCCCACGACCTTATCTACTTTCTTGTGTTGAGTGCAGAGGTCACCTGCAGAGACCCTAGATGTGGTTGTGATCTTTCACTTATTTTGAGAGTGAATCTTTCTGAGAGATGACCTTCCTGCATTTCTTAGCAGAGATCAAGGAAATAGAACTCGGTGGGACTGCCTCGGGTATCCTGTACAATTTCTTGTTCAAAGTAATAATAACACTACGAGGCCTAGACTCATATACAACAATGATTATAGGCTTGAACAGAGTGTGCTAAAGAATCAGTTGTCCTGATATGAGAAAATGGTTTGTGGGATTCCAAAATGTACCTAGACTCGTTAAAAGAAGATCTTGGTAGTGACCTATGCTGTGAAGTTCTTCTTGCAGGCAACCGGAATCGCCAACTTAGAAAAGAGATCAACAACCACAAAAACACAGTCATTTCCTTGCTTGGTGGATGGGAGGCCCGACATGTATTCCATTGAGATGGATTCGCATGGCCTATCATGAGGAGGGAGAGGGGTGTACAGGCCCTATTTCTTAGTGGTTGGTTTGGCAATAACGCAGGGAGTGTAGGACCGGATATACTTGCTGACCTCATGTCAAAGTTTCGGCCAGTAGAAATGTTTCTGTATCATCGCCATTGTCTTTTCGATGACAAAGTGTCCTTCCACCAGATTGTAGTGGGATTCCCAGATCATCTTCACTTGCTTTCTTGATGGAACACAAATATGGCTCAGACCACACAACAACCCATCCTGAAGATGGAAATTATCGACAACTGCGTTTGCACCCAACATTTGGTAGGTGGTGGAGAAGTCTGAGTCTGTCTCATAGATTTGGGGCCATCTAGAGGTCTCATGGCTGCGAGAGTCTAGCACCATGGTGAGTGCCGTGACTGACAGTCTACTGAGGAAATCAGCGATGTGGTTGGTGTTTCCTTTTTCATACTTGATGTTGAGGTGGAATTGCTGCAAGTATGTGGACCTCTTTTCATGGAAATCATTCTGCAATTTTCCTTGTGTTTGTATGAACTACAGTGGCTTATGATCAATGTGGATGACTATCTCCTTCCCAGGAATGGAATGTCTCCACTGGCAACAAGTTTGCATAATGGAGTACATTTCTTTGTCATAAGTAGGGTACTTACAAACAACATCTGATAGTGTCTCACTAAGATAGGCCATGGGGTGGTTGTACTAAGTGAGAACGATACCCACCACATAGTTTGAAGAATCTGTCTCGATCTCAAAGGGATGTTGCAGGTCTGGTAGTGAATGTACTCAGGCTGAGCACACGCGTTGCTTCAAATCGTCAAACGCTTATTGTTGGGACCGTCCCCATGCAAATTTTGCCTTACCACCACCCCTATTTATTTTGCTGAGGGCCTATGCAATATGGGAGAATCCCAACATGAACCTATGATAGAAATTGGCAAGGCCCAAGAAGCTCTGAAGCTCAGTGAGTGTGGTTGGGGATGGCCAGTCACGGATGACTTGGATCTTGGTTGGATCCACATGTACACCATGCTGATCAACTATGTAGCCCAGGTAATGGACCTTGTTCATATTGAAGGATCATTTTTTGAAGTTGGCATATAGCTTGTGCTATCCCAGGGTGTGCAGAACCTACTGAATATGTTGCAAGTGTTCGACCCAAGTCTTTCTATAAATGATAATTTCATCTAGATACACCAATACAAAAGTATTGGTGAATGGTTGTAGGATATCGTCCATCATCCTCATGAAAGTGGCTAGAGAATTTTTCAAACCAAAGGGTATGACCAACCATTCAAAAAGGCCTTCCTTTGACTTGAAGGAAGTTTTCCATACATATGTCTATTTTATCAGGATCTAGTGGTAGCCAGACTTCAAATCAATCTTAATAAAGTATTTGCCCCCCATGAGTTGATCAAGGAGGTCATCAATTCAGGGAATTGGGTATCGGTTTATGACTGTGATTTTATTCGGATATTGGTAATCAATGCACAGTCTCCAGGTTCCATCTCTCTTTTGTACCCGCACGATTGGGCTCCTGCAAGGTGATGAGCTGGGACGGATGTGCCCCTTATGGAGCAGTTCTTGGATCTATCGCTTTATATCTTCATTCTCTAACAAAGAGCAGCGATAGACTGGCCCATTGGGCAATGATGCGTCGAGGTTTAGATCGATGGGGTGCTTGACCTGGTAGTGCATAGGTACCTCGATAGGTGAGGAGAAGATATCTGAGTATTCTTCCATGACCTTATCTACTTTCTTCTATTGTGTGGAGAGGTCGGCCGCAGAGACCTTGGATGTGGTTGTGATATTTCGCTTATTCTGAGAGTGAATCATGAAGAAGACAAACTTCCCCATCTAAGACATGACATTCCTGGATTTCTTAGTAGATATCAAGGAAATAGCACTCGGTGGGATTTCCTCGGGTATCCTATACAATTTCCTGTTCAAAGTAATAATAACACTATGAGGCCTAGACTCATATACAGGATGAGTGCCTTTGATATTACTCTGAATAATATATCCCGTTTTGAACAAGGGATATAAATTTGATGTAATGTTGAATATATATCAAACATACTCCCCCCTATGACCATCGCTCCCCCTCGAATTATGCTTATGTATGCTTTCTTCAAATATAGGGCTCTTTTCTATGTATGCATCTGATAAATATCTCCTCCTAGAATCATGGGAAGAAGAATGACTCCCCCTATGGGTATGTCTCCCCTATATTCTCTACATGATGAACAATGTTCTACCATATAACAATCCTTGGACCTATTCATGCATCAAAATCATGCCATACCAAGCATCATGAAGAAAAAGATATTTCAACAATAAAATAGAGAATCATGAGTAAAATATCAACCAAGTACATCATGTGCCAAAATGTGTCCTCATCATGCACAACACCTATGTACATCAACCAGGTACATCAACATCATGGAATGTTCCAAAAGATATTATTCATGGAATGTATCAATCATATGCCTCTATCAACATGCCAAAATGTGGAGATGACCTTCCTGCGTTTCTTAGCAGAGATCAAGGAAATAACACTCGATGGGACTGCCTCGAGTATCCTGTACAATTTCTTGTTCAAAGTAATAATAACACTATGAGGCCTAGACTCATATACAATAGTGAATAGAGGCTCGACTAGAATGTGATAAGAAATCAACTGTCCCGATCTGAAACAATGGTTTGTGGAATTCCAAAATGTACCCAGACTTGTTCAAAGAAGATCTTGGTAGTGGCCTCTGTTGTGATGTTCTTCTTCCAGGCAACTAGAATCACCATCTTAGAAAAGAGATCAACAACCACAAAAACACAATCATTTCCTCACTTGGTGGATGGGAGGCCCAACATGTAGTCCATTGAGATGGATTCCCATGGCCTGTCAGGAGTAGGAAGAGGGGTGTATAGGCCCTATTTTTTAGTGGTCAGTTTGGGAATACCATAGGAAGTGGAGGACCAGATATACTTGCTGACCTCTTGTCGAAGTTTAGGCCAGTAGAAATGTTTCTGTATCATCGCCACTGTATTTTCGATGCCAAAGTGTCTTGCCACAAGACTGTAGGGTGCTTCCCAGATCATCTTTTCTCACTCGCTTGATGGAACACAGATATGGCTCATATGACAAAACAACCCATCATGAATATGGAAATTATCGACAACTGCATTTGCACCGAACATTTGGTAGGTGGTGGCGAAGTCCAACTCTATCTCATGGAGTTGGGGTCGTCCAAAGGTCTCACGACCATGAGAGTCTAGCACCATGGTGAGTTCCGCGACTAGCAGTGTGCTGAGGCAATCATCGACGTGATTAGTGTTTCTTGTTTTATACTTGATGTTGAGGTGGAATTGCTACAAGTATGTGGACCACTTTTGATGGCGATCATTATGAAATTTTCCTTGTGTTTGCATGAACTGTAGTGGCTTATGATTAGTGTGGATGACTGTCTTCTTCCCAAGAATGTGTTAGATATATTTCTTGTAAGGGGGTTAGAATGCAAAAGAATGGGTTAAAAACCCACTTGTCCTAAGTTCGGGTGCTAATGTGCCCATGATTAAATAAAAATAAAGATTGGACGGCTAGGATCACGGCGCCCAGATCAACGGCGCAGGTGTGATTCCGGACCCCCCTTGCCTTTCTACCTTTAAACAGGGGGGGGGTCCGGAATTCGGGGTGCACCGCTTCAACGACCCAACTTAGTACGCCTAGATCAACGATGATAATAGAAATTCCGGACCCCCCCCCCTTACCTTTCTACCTTTAAGCGGAGGGGGGGGCTCCAGAATCGTAGACGCAGCTTCCGACGACTGAGATTACCACGCCCGGATCAATGGTGTTGGGTTAGTCTCGCCCCTCTCAGTCGCCCTATGTTTAGCTAGCGTGGGCCCTCCTCCCGCCATGTCTTCCTCCAGAACAACCTTCCTCCTGCTGTAGTGTGTCATATGTCCTCCTCCATCCTTTCATCCCAGTGGCCCCTTCCCTATCTCATCGTCCGCTCACCACCCGCCACATCCATTCTCCCACCTTCCCCGCTTATATCCCTTTTGCCTTATGTCATCCCTTGCCACCTCTCTCCCCTCTCATTGTTCTTACTTCACCCCTGTGGTTGTGGCCCCATCACCCCGTTTCCGCCCCTCCACTTCTCGCGTTGGCCTCCATACCCATCCTTCAAGCTACTCAGTTATTCCAGGTGGAAACATGAGGAGTCTTCTATATCCCAAAATGTTGAGCTGGCCTGATCGTCCTCAATCCTAAGAAGCAGTTATTGAAGTGGTTGGTGGTGGTTAGACATCGTCTCCGCCATAATGGGGACGTCCTGCAATGAATTAAAGGCACGTTGATTCGCCGTTGGAAACTGACAAAGAATTAGATTGCGTCTGACTTAAGTTGCATGACCCTTCAGAGGTTGACTGTCAGAAGCCATGCAGATGCAAATCTTTCAATGCATCGTCTTGGTTCCGCTTCTATTGATTGTTCTAAGTATATGTAGGCGTTTTCGCCATTTTTGTATCTATCGATGGTTGAGCTGAGATCTCAGTTGTAAATATTTAATGAAGCACTGATACTCTGGTTATGTATGCACTTTTGAGACTTCTTGCCTGATGAATGCCAGTTTCTTTTACGTCTCTGTTACACTGTGTTAGAAACGCTCGGAATTGGAGGATCCAGTCAAGCTATAGCTGTTATAGGATGATGTTGGTAGGATCACTGTAGCAGTTATGATGTTTCTAGCCAGCTCTTGTGATTTTCTCAACGCTGAGTGACTTGGAATTGGAGGATCTAGTCAAGCCCTCCTCAGTTTCTTGAGACCCTGAACCAAGCGGATCTTGCATTCGCGTCTTTCTTCTACAAATAGCTGTAAGCCTGTTTCCCAAAGCTGTTTGTTCATTTTCCTCACTAAGTCTTCCACCTACTCACCCTTTTATCAACCCACTGGCGGAAGTTGGATCAAGACCTCCTTTGTCACCATATATACTAGACTCAGTCCCCGAGTTAGAGTGATATCTCCTAGAGTTTTCCTCCATTTTATCACCCCTTTAAAACAAATCATGACATTAAACTGATGGGCGTCGGGCTCTGCTCCTGCAAGCAATCCAGGAGTGACCTCCGGCTCCAACATTCCTGGCACCGTTGCCGGGGACGAAGTTGAATATTTTCCTTGGGATTGAACGACAAAGATCAACTGATTCTGAAGGTGCATCAGATATCAGAACTTGAAGATTGCTACTGTGCACCTGGTGACTCCATTGTGACGACTTTGCTGAGGAGAACCTGCACTATCAACTGTGGCTTCGAGAGGCAGACATACGAGGTCTAACCCACACTTGCCTTTAGCTACACCAGAAGCTGACACAGAAGTGGTGCGCAGAAAGGGAAAGAGATCTACAAAAGAAGTTTCCGTCGATGAAACAGGTAATACGCCCTCCCCTTCTGTGAGAAATCCATTTTCTTATTCACAGCTTCCTAGTCGTCCTTCTTCTGAAGTCCCCCGTTCTCTAAATTTCGGGAGTGTTCCTGCTGAGTTTTCTCCTCCTGGTCTGGTATCAGAAAGAGAAATCCTTGTCACTCCCTCTTCCCTGGAGGTCTTTCCTCATCGCAGACCTCGAGCTTTCGGAGGTTTCACCACCCCTCCTTTTGTGGTTACTGCAGCATAGAGAGAAGCGTCTGCATACTCAGGTCCCTTGGATTTCTCTCTGTTTTCTCCGTTGTCTCCTCCGAGAATCTCCGTTCCGACATCTCCTATCCATACTCCTTCTCCTCTGAGTTCTCCTCTACCTAATATCCCTATGGCTGGTACTAATCCCCCTTCGAGCAGAATGGATGCCATAGTTGCTGCTAGATATGCCCCTTTGATTCTACCCCAGCCTTTGAACCCTCTCCCTGGTGGAGACTATTTGAAATACATGCCCAAGTTCAGTGGTGAGGGAGATGTAACTCCTGAAGAGCACCTAGCTGCCTTTTACAGCTATACAGACAACTTGAATATCACGAGCTAAGATGTATGGATGAGAGTCTTTGTCCAAAGCCTTGATGGGGAGGTGAGGAAATGGTTCTGGGGACTAGCCCCTGGATCTATTGTTGGCATTGAGGCTTTGGATAACATCTTCCTGAGGCAGTGGGGAGATAGAAAATATTATATGTATTATATGACAGAGTTTGGGTCTCTGAGGAAGATGGAAGGGGAGTCTGTCTCAGACTTCTCCAAAAGATTTAATAAGATGTACAACAAGATTCCTGCAGAGATTAAACCTTCGGAGGCCTCTGCTCAAATTTCCTATGCTAGCGCATTTGACCCTGATTTCTGTCTCGTGTTAAGAGAAAGAAGAGCCACCTATTTAGCTCAGATGCAAGATGCATCTATAGAAGTGGAATCCAACATATTGGCAGCTGACAAACTGAGAAGCCAGGCCGACACAGACAGAAGAAAGGAAAAGTCGGAAGCCTCAACTTCCGACCCATCACTGTCCCACCCTCANACAAGGGCCCTCAGAGCACCGAGAACAAGGAAGGTTTTAGAAGGCCAAATAATTTCGCTCCTCCAGCTATGCACAGAGAGAAGGAAAGAGACAGAGACGACCAAAAAATTCAAGCTCCCTTCCAGAACAATTTTTTGGCTGATGAAGAAGAAGGGGAAGCAGAAGATCCTAAGCCTAAAATCCATAGTGTAGAAGTCACTCCCCCTTTCCCTCATCTGACCCAATCATCATATGAAGAATCTCTCATGGATGGTCAGCTGAACGAATTGAGCAAAGGAGAAAAAGCTAGCGGCGGTCGAGGCAGGTACAACTTGAGGTTTGACAAAAGGGAAGCAACACCTGATGTTCCTGAGCCATCCAATAGAACAGAGAAACCAACTAATGAATTAGAAGACAGAGGTAAGAAGGCCCAACCTCTCTCCCCCATTGTCCATAATCATGTTCGTGAAATTAGAGAAATCCCAAAGCCTATGTCTTCTTTCAATTTCGAACATGAGATCCAGAAAATCAGAATTCCTGTGCCACTCACTGAGTTAATTAAACATGGGGAATTCAAAAAATGCTTCTCTGAACTGCTAAAATCCAAAGCCTCATACCCTCTCACAGAATCCATAAACCTCCAAGATGAAAGGCCTGCATTTGTCCTAGGCCCCATGGTAGAAGACATAGATGATTCATCCCCTCCCTTCTACACCTCCCTGAACATACATGACAAGGTACTGCATAATTTCCTTATGGATTCAGGGTCTTCCCACAACCTCATGCCCAAAGCCGTCATGGAAGAATTAGGACTGG
>SNQJ01S0023774.1:97180-128665 GCA_010110895.2 Picea sitchensis | reverse complement strand
AATGTAGGGAAGGCGGTGAAGGAGGAATAAGGGGGGGGAAAGGAGTTTAGAGGAGGATTCATTCTACGAGAGGGGAGAAGGGATTTTGGGGAGAGCTCTGAGTATTGGACAGAGGGAGGAATTTACAGTGCATTGGGGGGTTGCTAGAGGTTTTGGGCTCGGAGGGCAAGGATATCCGTTGATATCCTAGGGCTAGAAGCTAACTAGTCGGCAGGGAGGTTGGTTTTGGGTGGTTTCCTAAAGAAGCAAGCTAAGGAAGCAAGTTGCAGATAGCATCAGAGTTAAGGTACTTCTTTAAAATTCATGCATTCTTTGTATAAAAATTTGTTACTAAATTTTATTACTTGAAATATTAGATTGAGAATGTGCTAGATTAAGTAATTTTTAAATTTTATTGTAGTGTTGTAATTCAATGGTTTCTTAAATTAATTTAGAGCCATTACACACAGAGTGGTTCTTGAAGGGCATGTCGCGTAATTAAAAATTTGAGTCAAAGGTGTGTGGCACTCTCGGACCACAGAGTGCGTCTTGAATGGAACATATTGTAATCAAAAATTGAATCAAAGGCGAGTGGCACCCTTGGAGCACAGACTGCGTCTTGAAGGGCATGTCGTGTAGATAAAATTTGAGTCAATGAATTTAGGTGGCCTCGAAAACCCTCAGCGAATAATCAACATTGTAAAATCTTGAGCACTGCCATATCAATCAATTAATTAATTAATTAAAGATTGCATTTAATAATTATAATCCCTATAAGAGTATAAGCCTTTGCAAATAAAAAATTAATTAATCCTAAGTCTAAGTTAGTAAGAAGACTAAAAACTAAATTTATAAATTAAACATTGAGGAGATGGAGCAAATCAATTTAAGAAATCAAGGAAAATTAAATAAATCTAAAGATTGATTTAATACACACATGTGCAAGTAATTACCAAATTGGAATTTAACGTAGGAATGGAATAAAAATAAAGGAATGGCTACGCATAGAAATGGATCTAGAGTCTAGTTAACACTAGTCTAACTAGGAGAAGACTCCTATTTTAACTCCACTCAGATTTAGTAATGGGTTGGTCATTAAATGGAAATAAGGGGAATAAAGAGACGAATAGGATTGATTTAAGGAGCACTTTTAGGATGGGTGAGAGCAATTGATTTTTATTAAAATAAATTGTGGAATTACTTGTGCAATTAAGGGAAAGGGTGACAAGTGTATGGGGGAACTAATTCTTAATTAATTATTTAAAAAGTGAATTAATTGTGCAAGTGAATGTGTCATTAAGGAAAATCTTATAAAACAAATAGCCTAGATGAGGAATGGGCACATGGGTTATGGGTAAAGTTATGATGCAAACTTTTTCACTAGTTTTACTTGTGAGAGTTAGCTTGAGAGAGAGTGGTGGCTCTACCTTGCGAGTCGAGCTGGGAGCTAGAGGAATTTTGATTGTGTGTTTGTGGCCCCTTTATAGCTCGGGGGATAAGGGGAAGAAGAGTACCCCTAGTGCAAGATCGGAGGTATCGATGAAGTCTCTTGATGCTTCGATTAGTAAGGGAAGGAGGTCATGGCGCAAAATTCTTCCGATAAGAGACTCGTCTTCAACAATTTTGATCTTCGGTGTAACTTGTAACTGGTTTGTATTTTTAAATTCTTAGTTTATAATTGAATCGGTTGAAGGATAAAACTTATTTATGTGCATATATGCCAAATGGAGATGGTTGACTTAATAACATTAAATTTCATTCAAAAACTATCTTAAGAGTGTATTTGTCTTTAGGCAATCGTTGAGAAATTTATATATATCAAGGGATTTGTTGTGAACCGAACTCTCCTCTTATTATCCATATAGTTGACCTCATCATTGGATCGGCCTTGCAAATTAGTGTAATGTTCCACGAATCATTGATGCATTGATTCTATTGGGGTTTCAATCGTTTACCCAGTCATGGATTTTCTGTTTGTATTTTACTGGATTCAATTGCTTACACTTTGGAAGTTTCGATCCCATTCTTAGTAGGATTATGGATAGAGTTCTAGGCAACAGACGAGTCTGAATTATCACTGCGACTTCTTTCCTGAAAGGAGGGATTGTTTCTTGGATACTCTTTTTGTGGCATTTACATCTTTATTGCTACGCGCACCTCTAACCAGAACAATAGGAATTGCCTTTCCATCGCTGACCCTTGGGTTGTCCGAAACTTTGATCTCAAGAATGACCAATAAGAACTATAAGAAGGTGATACGATCACCTTTGAAAGCTCCACACACAACCCTCCCCCGCTCAAATTCTCTGACACAGAATGTAGATTCTTGAGTAGAGGATAGAGTTGAGGTGTTTAGAAACGAATGGTGTAAGGGTGGGGCTATGAATGAATGCGACTGTGAATGTAGTTTCACTAGTTAAGGGAGTGATGGGTTGGTGGTTGTGTAAATTATGACACTTCCTTCGATCATAATTCACATTAGATCTGAGTTACGGGGTTAGTGGGTATGTTGGGATAAACTTAATTTACTCAAACCACTTCCTTCTTCTCCCTTCGTAGACACCCTGGCTTTAACATTTTAGTAAATTGGGTTTCCGAGTGCGCCCACTCCATGCTCTTCCCTTGATAGAAATCGGAACCAAAATCCTTGTTTTGCTGTGGTGGCTTTCTGTTGACTGTGTGCTTTCTAGATGTTGATCACTGAACTTTTCTTCCACACAAGTATCCAATCTTCTGCACAATTTTACCGCTGGAGTTGTTATTGTTAGGGGCTCGGAGGGAGTGAATTTGATTGTCTTTCATCTTCCTTGAGTGTAACTAACTCCAGTACCCTTAACAATAATGATAATGCCTTGCGCCTAAGGCTAGGGGTATGCCATGTGAAGAACAACCCTGTATCAAGGATGGCCAGAGTTCGATGTGCAACATCCTTAAAAACATACAAAATACATATTCTTCCAGGAGATGGCATCGAACCAGAGATTATCTCTGTTGTGAAAAATGTGTTGCACTTCATGGGCTCCCAACAAGGTAGCTAATCTTAGTCTTTTACTCCTTATCACTTCTTGATCTGCTTTTGATAAAATTATTTGAAAACCAAGGCCTCTAAATAGAAAAAGAATATGTGTTTTATTTTTTTCAGTGGAATACAATTATGTTTACTGAAAAGGTAGTCCAATAGAGGAATCATAAGAACATGATTATAATGGATTTTTCAACTCATCTAAAATATAATGCAACATACGAACAAATGGAAGATTTATATAAATGTCACCATTAAGCATATATATAATTTAATATCCTAGAAAGAAATAATAATTAGATTAACATATAAATGTCACCTCTATGCATAAATATAATTTAATATCCTAGAAGAGAAGAATCAATTAGTGGTGACATGTCAGTAGTGATATGTTGATTTCTGAAATTAAATTCTCATTATTTGATTTATGTTCAATATTATGATAAGGTGAAATTTTAGAGTATAAGGTCGTAAATGTTATTGGGATATGGATGATAATTATCATGTGTGGTAATTAGTTTTTGTAATTTGAGTGGGTAATGCTCTAGATTCCCATGCATCATATTATGGTTAGGCTATGCTATTACACATATATTGGATGAATTGCTAAAAGTCTTAAGTTATGGGAATCCACTTAAATGGATCTTGGTGATTGGTGTAGGAGTTACAGTTAAACCTTTTTAAATAATGATAATAAGAAGTCATGGGGGGTAATTGCGTTAATAAATTTATATATGACACTTTTTTGGACTAATGTGGGAATGCTTTAGAGGCAGAAATTTCGTAATTAAGTTGATGTATGAATGGTTTTGTGATTAGATCACTTGGGCCATTTAAAATAAAGTTGATTATTGTTGCACCTTTAGAATAATGATAACATGTGGTTGATTGAGTCTTTACACTTCTCTTGTTCCATGAATAATATTGATGTATGAATGATTGAGTATTTAGATTCTCTTGCACCTTCAACAATATTGATGTTGGTTGATTGAGCTAGTTGGTTTTCGACTTGATTGTGCTAGTGGGATTTAGACACCTCCTTGTTCCTCAGAACAATCACCATCCCTCAGACCTTAAGTGGTCAAAATCAATCGAATGAATCCTAGGCTTAAGAGTTTCTTATGTGCCCTGTAGGTCCTAACCTTGTAGGGTAGGTTGGGCAGGTAGTCATTTTAATATTTAGTGTTTGGTTGATCATTGTTTATAATTTTCTTTAGTTGATTGTGATGTGCTGAAATACGTCGATATTTATGTTGATGTGTTGGTTTCTTCATTATTGATTACAATGATGATTTTCTTGTAATTCTTTTAATTATGATATCATTTGATTATGCATTTCTATGATTTATGTGTCTACTTTAATTTCCTAATGCTTTAAAAAAAATTATCTATTCTGCGTCGCTTTTCCTAGTCATAATGGAGGGATCGTTACATATGGTATCAGAGCAGGTTCAACCCTGTGACTTGGGATCGTTACGCCTTCCATTGTATTAAACCTTTAATTGATAACTAAATTTCTAATTAAAATTTGAAATTGTCCTTATGGTAATCGTGGTTATAGGACGTTGTGGAGGTAAACAACATGGTGCTAAGGGAGGAGGTGCGATGCCTCGAGTATCACCTACACTGGAGGAGTCTAATCCCCAAGGAGAAGAACAAGTTATTGGGCATGAGAAGATTGTTGTGGAGGATGCGATTGGTGTGATGAGGTCCTTCAAGAGGATGTCAGAGGCCTTGATTAACTGCCTAGATAGAGATGAGGCCAATGCATATGTACTCAATGAGGGTTTAGAGAACACTCCAGCTGGAAGTGGTAGCATTCACATATAACTAGATAAGGTTAAGTTTCCCGATTTCGTGGGTGCCATGGATGGCTCAGCCACCGAGGCATGGTTGGAGAACATGGCAATGTGATGTTCACTTCGCGACTACACCTACAACATGAAGGTTTGTATGGCAGTCTTCTAGCTCAAGGGAAGTTCTCTTATATGGTGGGAGATGCTTCTGCCTCAACTAAACATGGTCATCAAAGACGTTTCATGATGAGGTATTTGGATGATGAGTTCAATGAGCGCCAACCCAATGAGTTCAATGCCTTGTGACATAGTGGTCGTCCTGTGCTAGAGTATGAGGTCGAATTATGGATCTGCCTAGGTTTTCTCCACATCTAAACACGAAGAAGATAAATGTCAAAAGGTTTTTGTTCGGCCTTAACTTCAACATTCGTGTGAAAGTGAGGATCCTAATTCCTCAAACGTTGCACGATGTTGTCCAAAAGGCCCTCATAGCTGAGGCAGAGATGACCAATGAGGGTAAAGGTAGGAATCCTGCAAGACTGGCAGGACAGATGATATCTGAAGCACAACAACAACAGTTTAAGTCTCAAAACAAAACAAACCAAGATCTTGGGTTGTTGGGCCAGTAGCTTCTAGTTCGGTGGCCAGGAGTACTGGAATGAAGACTGGGTGGTGGACATGTGTAGAGCCACATTACCAACAAGATTTTCTAGATGAGAAGGCCAGAGATGTTGTATCAACCAGACAGACTACAGTTGGAGATTCGGGCAAGGCCCAAAGGATTTGTGCAACGGTGAATAATAGCCAGGTCGAGCACTAGTCCACTATTCTCGAGACGTCAGGTACCATCACCGACCAAACTTGATTATTTTGAAAGATCTTGGTGGTACAAAGAGCTTTATTTCTAATGGAGTGTTGAAAATAATT
This sequence comes from Picea sitchensis, assembly GCA_010110895.2. Classification (NCBI taxonomy): domain Eukaryota; kingdom Viridiplantae; phylum Streptophyta; class Pinopsida; order Pinales; family Pinaceae; genus Picea; species Picea sitchensis. Next base: position 122,941 of record SNQJ01S0023774.1, on the reverse strand, counting down.
AAGGTAAAGGTATTCGATAAGGATGATTTTAGGTACATAGAAATGGATTTTAGTTCCAAACATAAGGTTGGAGGAAGGGCTTCAGACTGTTATATTAACTTGGGACATTTTGTAACAAATCCTGACCTATGTGTCACGATATTAGGATCTTATGATGTCATGATCGACATGGAATGGTTAAAATCACATGATGTGATACTCAACTCTAAGATGAAGCGGTTGATTTTGAATGACAATGAGGGACAGAGAATAGTGATCGTAAGAAGAATCCAGGGAGTTTCCTTGAGGTTCATTTCTTCCCTACAATGGTAGAAGAGCATGCGCAAAGGATGAAAGTTATACACAATCTTGGTGCTAAATGAAAGAGGCAAGACAAAAGGAATGGGAGACCTTCCAGTAGTACAATAGTTTTCAGATGTGTTTCCGGAAGAGTTACTAGGTTTGTCACCCAAAGGAGAATTGGAGTTTACAATTGATTTGAAACCTGGAACTGAACCGATAGAAAGAATGACTTATCGAATGTCGACACCTGAGTTACAAGAGTTGAAAATGAAACTAAAGGAGTTGTTGGAACTAGGACTTATACATCCAAGTGTTTCACCTTAGGGCGTGCCTGTTATTTTCATAAGAAAGAAGGATGTGTCATGGAGACTCTGTATTGACTATCATCAATTGAACAAGGAAACGATCAAGAACTAGTATCCGTTGCCAAGAATAGACGATTTGTTCAATGAAATGAAGGGTGTGATGGTGTTTTCAAGGGTTGAATGGAGAATATATTCCTAACACCACGTGCAAGACAAGGTTCAGACACTATGAAATTACCATTTTTCTGTTGGGATAGACAAATGCCCTCCAAGTATTAAGGAGTTCTAAGAATGAGTTGTTCTGCGAATACTTGGAAAAGTTTGTTCAAGTATTCATTGATGACACATTGATATATTCTCGGACTATAGAGGAACATGATGAACTTTTTCACTTAGTATTACAATGTTTACAGGAACACAAATGACAAGAAACTATCAAAATTCTCTTGAGGATTCATTTCTTAGGGCATGTTATATCCGGAGAAGGCATTGTTGTGGATCCAGAGAAGGTAGAGGCTATTATCGAATGTACTATGATGAAAAAAGTACCAGGAGTATGCACTGACAAACGTACCAGGAGTATGCAGATAAAGGTAAAAAATTTTGTGTTTGGCCTTAACTTCAACATTCGTGTGAAAGTGAGGATCCTGATGCCTCACACATTGCACGCTGTTTTCCAAAAGCCCCTCATAGCTGAGGAAAAGATGACCAATGGTGTTTAGGGTAGGAATCTTGTAAGACTGGCTGGACAGACAATATCTGAAGCACAACAACAATAGTTTAAGTCTGAAAAGAAAACAAACCAGGATCTTAGGCTCTTGGGTTAGTAGCTTCTACTTCGAGGGCCAGGAGTACTGGACCAAAGACCAGGTGGTGGACATGTGGAGAGCCACATTACCAGAGAGATTTTCTAGATGACAATGCCAGAGATGACAGATCAACCAGACACACTATAGTTGGATATTTGGGCAAGGCCTAGAGGATTCGTGCAATGGTGAATAATCATCAGGCCGAGCACCAATCCATTGTGCTTGAGATGTCATGTACCATCACTGACCAAACTTGATTATTTTGATAGGTCTCAGTGGTAGAAAGAGATTTATTTCTAGTGGATCTTCGAATATAATTAAGGTAAAGGTAGTTAATAAGGACGAGTTTAGGTACATAGAAATGGATTTCGGTTCCAAACAGAAGGTTGGAGGAAGGGTTTCAGACTGTCATATTAACTTGGGACATTTTGTAATGAATCCTGACCTATGCGTCATGATCGTATGATCTTATGACGTCATGATCGACGTGGAATGGTTAAATTCACATGATGTGATACTCAACTCTAAGATGAAGCGGTTGATTTTGAATGCGATGAGGGACAAAGAATAGTGAACGTAGGAAGAATCTAGGGACTGTCCGTGAGGTTCATTTATTCCCTACAACTGTAGAAGAGCATGCACAAAGGATGAAAGTTATACACAATCTTAGTGCTAAATGAAAGATGTGAAGCAGAAGGATTGGGAGACCTTCCAGTAGTACGAGAATTTTCAAACGTGTTTCTGGAAGAGTTACCAAGTTTGTCACCCAAAGGAGAATTGGAGTTTACAATCAATTTGAAACCTAGAACTGAATCGATAGCAAGAATGCCTTATCGGATGTCGACACCTGAGTTACAAGAGTTGAAAATGAAACTAAAAGAGTTGTTGGACCTAGGACTTATATGTCCAAGTGTGTCACCTTAGGGTGTGCTTGTTATTTTCATAAGAAAGAAGGATGGGTCATGGAGACTCTATATTGACTATCATCAATTGAACAAGGAAATGGTCATGAACTAGTATCCATTGCCAAGAATAGACAATTTGTTCAATTAAATGAAGGGTGTGATGATGTTTTCAAGGGTCGACTAGAGAATATATTCCTAACACCACATGAAAGACAAGGTTATATCCAAGGATTCATTTCTTAGGGCATGTTATATCTGAAGAAGGAATTGTTGTGTATCCAACGAAGGTAGAGGATATTATGGAATGTAATGCACTGACAAATGTACTAGGAGTATGCAGATTTTAGGATTAGTAGGATATTACCGACGGTTCATCGAAGCTTATTCAAAGATAACAAATCCAATCACGAAATTGTAGAAGAAAAAAAAGAAGTTTTTATGGACAAATAAGTGCGCAGAAGAATTTCAAAGGATTAATGGGTTGTTGACGACAACGCCGATAGTGAAGGTCCTCGACATGGAAAAGGATTTCTTGGTATGCATAGACGCATCCAAGGAAGGTTTAGGCAGACTATTGATGCAATACAATCAAGCTATTGCCTACATCTCAAGGAAATTAAGAAGGCATGAGGAGAACTACGCAATGCATGATTGGGAGTTATTGTCCATTATGTAGTCCTCGAGACTGTGGAGACACTATCTGATTGGGTGAAAATTTGAACAAAAAAAATAGATCATTGGGGAATGCAACATGTTTTACGCATAATGACTTGAATGTAGAGTAAAAATTTTGGTCATAATTAATTAGCAAATACAATTTGAGATTAAGTACATTAAATGAATGGTGAAAAGAGTGGCCAATGAATTGAGTCAGAGAGCACACATATTCTTGGTGATACCTCTTCAGATGAATCTTTGAGAAAGGATTATAACTATACAGTTCGATGATGACTCGTGTAAAGAGGTTAAGGAAATTATCGGACAAGACACAATGACGGTACCAAGTTTGAAGGACATATAGTGGACAACAATAGATTGATGAGGTAGAATAACTGGATTTATGTACCTCCTCAAGACAAATTGAGAAATTTGCTCTTAAGTGAAGTTAATAGAGAATTATATATGGCTCATCCAGGAGTCACGAAGATGAGGGCATACCTTAATCCCTTATTATTCTTGAAGGGATGAAGGCAGACATAGTTAGCTATGTGGTGAGGTGTCTAGAATGTCAGTGAGAGAAGGATGAACATAGACATCTGACATGATTACTACAACCACATGCTATTTTGGAATCGAAATGGGAGGTCATTTCGATAGACTTCATTGTTGGATTTTCTTTGATGGAAAGGAGGCATGACTCTATTTTCGTTGTAGTTGACACTCTGATGAAGAGTGCACATTTTATTCATGTGTGTACGACATATCAGACACCAGACATATCTAAAAAAAAATTCATTAAGATTGTGAGACTACCTATCATGCCAAAAAGAATCATATCTGATAGAGGGTTGATGGTTATAGGACGATTGTGGACTAGTTCCCAAGAGGCCTTGGGAACAAAAATGAACTTTAGTACAACATATCACCCTGAGACAGACAGGCTCACAGAAAGAATGAACCAAATTTTGGAATATTTTTTTCATATGTATGTGTTGGACCAACATAAATGTTGGTAGGAGTTCCTGCCACTGGTAGAGTTTGCATACAACAACATCTATCAAGGTATTGTTAAGATGGAACCATTTGAGTTTCTCTATGGGTGACCATGTCAGATGCCATTGAGCTGGGGTCGACTTGAGGATAGGTTCCTAGTGGGACCAAAAATGATCCAAGAAATGGAATATAAATTGTAAATGATAATACAAAGGTTTAAAGACGTGAAAGATCAACAAAATAGTTATGTTGATGCTCATTGCATTGACCAAAACTAGGAAGTTGACGACCAAGTTTTCTTATGGGTGAAACCACACGATAGTTCAATTAAGTTCGAAAGGGGTGCTAAACTCTCTCCTAGGTTATGGGGCCTTTTGAAGTGTGAAAAGGAAATGACTCGTGGCCTATCGATTAGACGTGCCTCATTATTTGAGGCATTCACACGATGTTTTTCTTTTATTTGTTTTGCAACATTACATTAGTGATCCTACACATGAGATTGAAATGAGTTCATTGTGGTGTTGGACAAGGGTGCACTCATGGAGGTGCCAATCTAAATTTTGGACCATCACATTAGATAGCTATGGCGCACAACAGTCGATCAGGTCAAGGTCCAGTGGGACAATTGTAGTCCACACTCGGCTACCTGGGAGGAGGCATATGATATGCACCAGTAGTTTCCATATTTATTTGATAGTTTTCACGTATATATCTTTTGATATGCTTTATTTACTTCCTTTTATATACTGTACAACTTCGGGACGAAGCTTAAAATAAGAGGGGGTGTATGTAACATCTCGCTCTTGCGAGAACATGTTATTGAGTTATCCTTGAGGACACTTGAGTGCGAGCGATCCTTTTATAATATATGGTTATCTATTTCGGTTATGGATTCTTATTATGATGTTGATGGATTATGATCTTGTTGTTTGATATCTATGTATTGACAGATTATATTGACGAGTTTCCCCTGACTGTGCAGGACACTTGACAGATTGAGGATGTTGATAGAATCAATGGACCTCCTTGGACTCCGGATTGAGTTAGGGAGTGCATTGTATTGGTTTGAGTATTTAATTTATGCATATGTGATATATGATAAATTATATTATGAGGTTGTTTATGGATCATTGACAGTGTTTCATTGATGGATGCAGGCTGATAATTTCTTCCTAATATGACTCACATAATGAGTAAAGGGGCCATGCACATAAACCACATATTGAGGGAGAGGTGTGGCAGAGTTCTTGACACATCCTACTAGCACTCTTGTTGTGGATCGAATTGTAGGTTAACGATTACCTAGTTCAAGAGATCCACGATGTTGTGAAGGTAGACTGAGACACTCGCTCACAAATATTTCTAAGGGGCACGCAATAAGGCAGGGTCCTTATTCCTTTTAAGACCTTAGTATCTAACAAGGTCTCCTGAATGGATTGATGATTCCAAGGGTTGGAAAATTACCAAAACCAGTCAAAGGAGAGTGGCACCCTTGGAGCATGGAGTGCATCTTGAAGGGCACATCGCGTAATTAAAAAATTGAGTCAAAGGCGAGTGACACCTTTGGAGAAAGGAGTGTGCCTTGAAGGGAACGTCTTGTAATTAAAAATTGAATCAAAATCGAGTGGCACCCTTGGAGGACAGTGTGCGTCTTGAAGGGAACGTCGCATAAATAAATTTTGAGTCAATGAACCTAGGTGACCTAGAAAACCCTGAGTGAGTAATCAACCTTCTAAAATATTTAGCACTATCGGATCAATGAATTAATGAATTAATTAAGGATTTAATTTATTAATTATAATCCCTATAAGCATCTAATCCTTTTCAAATAAAATTTTAATTAAGCCTAAGTCTAAGTTATTAAGAAGACTAAAAACTAAATTTATAAATTAAATATTGAGGGGATGGAGAAAATCAATTTAAGAAATCAAGGAAAATAAAATAAATCTAAAGATTCATTTAATACACATATATGCAAGTAATTACCAAATTGGAATTTAAGGTAAGAATGGAATAAAGCTAAATGAATGGCTACACATAGAAAGGGATCTAGAGTCTAGTTAACACTAGTCTAACTAAGAGAAGACTCATATTTTAACTCAACTCAGATTTAGTAATGCGTTAGTCATTAAATGGAAATAAGGGGAATAAAGAGACAAATAGGAGTGATTTAAGGAGCACTTTTAGGATGGGTGAGGGAAATTGACTTTTATTAAAATAAATTGTGGAATTAATTATGCAGCTAAGGGAAAGGGTGACAAGTGTATGAGGGAAATAATTCTTAATTAATTATTTAAAAATTGAATTAATTGTGCAAGTGAATGTGTCATTAATGAAACTTTTATAAAACAAATGACTAAGATGAGGAATGGGCACAAGGGTTATGGGTAAAGTTATGCTACTGAACATTTGACTAGCTTTAATTTTGAGAGTTGGGATACCCATATTGAGAGAGAGTGGTGGATCTACCTTGCTAGGCAAGCTGGGAGCTAGAGGAATTTTGGTTGTAAGTGTTTGTGTCTGCTTTATGGCTCAGGGTGCTAAGGGGGAAGAAAAGTACCCCTAACATTGGTTGGGAGGTGCCAATGACGTCTCTTGATTAGCAAGCGAAGGAGGAAGTGGGACAAAATTATTCAGGTGAGAGGTTCATCTTCAACAATTTTGATCTTCGATCTACGGTAACTCGTAATTGGTTTGCATTTTTAAGTTATTAGTTTATAATTGAATATGGTTGAAGGATAAAAATTATTTTTGTGCATATATGCCAAATGGATATTGTTAGGCTAATAGTATCCGATTTCATTCAAAAATTGTCTTAAGAGTGTATTTTTCTTTAGGAAATTGTGGAGCAATTTATATATATCAAGGGATCTGTTGTAAACCAAACTCTCTTCTCCTTATCCATATGGTTGACCTGATCAATTGATCAACCTTGCAAGTTAGTGTAATTTTCGGTGAATCATTGATGCATGGGTTCTATTGGGGTTTCAATCGTTTACGCAGTCATACACGAAACGTCAGTAGTGTTGGATGAATTTTCTGGTTGTATTTTACTTGATTCAATCACTTATGCTTTGGAAGTTTTGATCCCCTTCTTAGTAGGATTATGGACAGAGTTCTAGGAAGAAGACGAGTCTATATTATCCATGTGACTTGTTTTCTGAAAGGAGGGATTGTTTCTCGGATACTCTTGTCACAAAATTTACATCCTTTTTGCTACGAGCACCTCTAACCAGAACAATAGGAATTGTTTTAGAATTTCGTTTCCATGGCTGACCCTGGGGTTGTTCAAAACTATGAAGTCAAGAATTACCAACCAGAAGGATAACAAGGTTGTACGATCGACTTTGAAAGCTTCATGCACACCCCTCCCCCACTCGAATTCTCTGACACATAATGTGAAATCTTGAGCAAAGGATAGAGTTGAGGTGTTTAGAAACAAATGGTGTAAGGGTGGGTCTGTCAATGAATGCGATTGAAAATGTGGTTACATTAGTTAAGGGAGTGATGGGTTGGTTGTTTTGCAAATGATGGCAATTCCCATGAACATCATTCACGTTAGATATGAGTTACGGGGTTAGTGGGTATGTTGGGATAAACTAAATTTACTCAAACCACTTCCTTCTTCTACCTTCGTAGACACCCTCTCTTTAACAAGTTAGTATTATTGTTGTAGTTGAAACCAATATTCCTAAGTTCTTTTCTCTGACCTTACATTTTTGGGAGTCAAACGCAAGAGTGTATCCTTGATCACATATTTTGCTAACACTGAGGAGATTATGCTTCATATCTTCGACCAATAGGACTTTTCCTACGTTTACATTTTCACTTCCAAGTTTTACATTTCCTTTTCCAAGTATTTTGGTATATGAGTCATCTCCAAATGCAACATTTCCACCCTTTTTCTTCAAGATGACAAATTTTCTTTGATCTCCAGTCATATGAGATGAGCACCCACTGTCTATGAACCATTCATCTTCTTCTTTTCATTCTTTAGAGACCAATGTTATTCAACAGTTTTTATTGTGTGGAATTTATTTCCTTTTCCATGTTGTAGTTGGTATAGGGGCATTTGGCATAAGATTATCTTCCTTCATCTCTTTGCAATCTTGTTCTTTGTGACCAAGATTATTGCACTTATAACATACAATATTTTGATCCATTAATGGGTCAAATGGATTATAATTTACGTTGACAGGTCTGCAAACATTTTCATATCTACTATTTTTACGATTCATGTATCTTGCGTAGTTATTCCTTTCATTGATTCTACAATTGATTGCCTTGTGTCCAAAATTTCCACAAGTATAACAATGTCCAAGAAATAAATTTTGATACCTGGAAGTAAGTGATCTTATTTGCGGTGTAGTCCATCTGGGTTCATGATCTATTCTTTTGTAGTTTCCTTCATAATTATTGATTTCATACCTGATGGGAGAGGATATTCTTGATCATTCATTCCTTCTGAATTATAGTATTCTATCTTGTTGTTCAACTTGCTCTGGAGTGATGGTTTCATCCTTTTCATTTTCCTTCTCTTGTTTTGTTGTCTTCAATTTGTCATTGTATCCTTGTTCGCACAGGGGCAGACCCAGGGTTCAACGCTTAACAACACACCAACAAAACCTCGACTACCGGCCCTTTCAAAAACACCTGCGAAGCAAGTGAAGTATCACCCGAGGTAGAAGCATGGGGGGTTACAGTATGCATGTGTCTGTAAATAGGTTGGGGCACGATACTGTGATAAGAGAACTTCACAAAATATTCTGTTAACACTTAGGAAGTGAACATGCATTAGTTTATTAACCTCAGTAACACCACAAACCATAATCAGAGATAGATAAGTGAAGTAACAATGAGTAATTATGAACCTTGAGAACTTAGCATTGTGAGTTAAGTCTTACATTCATTTACCCTTTAACATAAATAAAGTACTTAAGAAAAAAAATGTATATTCATTACACATCATAATCAAAGTACTAAGCAAATGCATAACATAAATGACACTGCAGAAAGAAAACCATGAGACACCAGATACACGTGGTTCACCCCATGGTGGGGATATGTCCACAAACCACTTCGACTCGTTATTATTCACCAAAATCTTACATCCAGTCAATCCTATGCACTAAGCCACAGAGTCAAAATTCACACAAGACAGGAGATTTGCGCACTAAGCACTAGATCCTCCTTCTTTATGTTAGAGTCCTAACCTGCACATAGGTAGATCAATATATTCGGATGCAATGAAGGTCAATATTAATAAGGACTTTCAATAAAATAGAATAAGGTGATGTAAGAAGACCTAATAGAAGCTTCCGCTTCTAGAAGGATCTTCCTCTAGATGCTTCTCTTGATAGACATATTTAGTATAAATAAGGGTTGAGGGTATGAAAACCCTAATTTGGAGATTATTGTAACAGAGCGTTGCTCGAATGGAGGTTTCCCCCTCGAAGAGGCCCGTGAACATTGCTTTCTGAATCAAAGTGTTATTTCTGTTGTTGTTCTTATATCATTTCTGTGTTATTGTGGATATTATGTTGGTTATATTACTGTTATTATGCCATTTCTATCATTTTATTTATGTTATGCATACTTTTTATATCCAATATATTACAAGTGGTATCAGAGCACTTTCCTTGGCATAAATTGTGGGAAATGTTTTTCAGGGTAGAGACGTATTCTGACGTCTTTAAGCCACAAAGATATGTTGTTATGCGCATAAACCCGCGGTTGAGGGATTCATACACGCAGGAACTACAAGTGGTTCTTAAGCGCACATATATTGGCCACCCTTGTAACCCCTGTTGGTACCCCTTTGAGTGGTAGCGCATCAAACAACACCTGTGTATGAAATCGGCCTAGATTTCATGAAGCCCTCTTTAGATAAACCGATCAGCCGCATGACTACTATAGTGCCACCGAGAAAAACTCTCGGGAAGATACTCTCTAGTACCTGGGTAGTCAGGTAGTACAGCTAAGGGTATGGTCTATCCTCCTTAGTTAGTGCCCTGAGATATTGGGTTGAGTACTATTATTGGAACCCGCACATATATCAGAGAGCTATAGCACAGGGAAAACCCTTGTCTGTAGAACCCTTGAATACCTAATCCTTGGGGGACAGAAACATAAACAAATTAAAACAGACAAGATCTATTGTCGTGCAACTATGTTCGGGTTGCCAAATCACTACACTTTTCTTACTCGTTAAGAATTTGGGGATTTCATCACTACAATATTCTTTAGACTGGAGTATAACTTCGCAGGTGTTTCAAAAAAAAAAAAAAAGTCTGGAAATTTTTTCACCACTTGAGACCTATTCCATTGGATCCAGCTCTTCACCCTTATCACATTCATCCATATCATTTTTCAAAAAAAAAATTGACCCCACCCACCCCTTTTCAGTTCACCCATCCTCATGGCCCATACCTATAGCCAAGACCTGGAAGCTTGCTTCAACACCTTGCAATCCGGTTTCCTCGAAACCTAAAAAGAAGTGAAACAACTCAGTGCCACTATTGCCTCCATCGATACATCCATCAATACAATCATAAATACAACCATGCAGTCCTCAATGGAGGAAGTCAAACAAGAGCTGACCACCCATCTTGAATCTATCTTTGCATCACTCTGCACCACACTGAAGATCCCTAGAGATGACCCTTTCTCTGACGCCCCTCCAAAGACTGAAGGTGAACATTCATCCCATTCCCATACCTTTCAACACCATCACTTTCAACGTGACATATGCCTTCCGCGGGTGGATGTGAACAAATTTGATGGCTCGGACCCCACTAGTTGGGTCACCCAAATGAAACATTATTTCTCTTTATACAACATTACAGATGACTTGGCCAAACTCCGGTATGGTTTTCTCCATCTAGATCAAGAGCGTTGGCAATGGTGGAAATGGAGAAAAACTTCTCGTCAAACGTATATTGCTTGGACCCAATTTGTGACTAAGCTTTATGAATGCTTTGACACTGACACCAACCATTTGGCCATTTGAAAAAGTTGAAACAATCAGGAATAGTATAAGACTTCATAGCTGCCTTTGAGCGCCTGGCTTTTCAAACAGAGGGCATGATTGATGCTTTCTTTCGAGAGTGTTTTATCTGTGGCCTAAAAGATGAGATTCGGGCCCATGTCCTCATGGCTCAACCTTTGAGTTGGGTGGAGGCTACTAAAAAATCTAAAGAAGCACAACAGGTTGTATCCTCTCAAAATCGCAAATCCTCCTTTATCCCTCGCCCTAAACCCGTAAATCCCACTACTCCCTTTGCCCCATTAAAGATCGAAAAATTGACCAGGGCTGAAATGGATGAATGCCAACTCAAAGGCCTTTGTTATAATTGTGATGAAAAATATTTCCCGAGCCACAAGTGTAAGGAACAAAATCTTTTTATGGCCATCTATGAGGATATTTTGGAAGAGGATGTTGAAACTCCCCTTGTGTCTGAGTCACCTGAAATCACTGACATAACCCCTCCCTCAAACCCTCCTGAAGTGGAATCGATTATTTCCCTCAATGCTCTCACTGGCTTCTCCTCCCCCCAAACCGTCAAGTTAATCGGTTACATCAAGAATCAGAAGGTCATCATTCTGGTTGATAGTGGAAGCATATTCATCGCCGTATTGCCTAAGAAACTCATTGCTACATCCATGCCGTCAACGATTTCCAAATCATGATTGCCAATGGTGGTTCCATGAAATGTGGAGGGCACTGTGAAAATGTGTGTCTCCAAATCGGTGATTACCACATAAAATCCCATATGTTTTCTATAGACATGGGCGGTAGTGACATTGTGTTAGGTGTAGACTGGCTAAGGACTATGGGTCCCATTATCATGGATTTTAAGGAATTAACCCTAAAATTCGACCAGGAAGGCCACCAATATAAATTCCAAGGCATCATTGTTGGTTCACCTGAGGTCATTAGTTCCCATAGCATGGAAAAGATGCTAAAAAAAGGTCATTCTAGTGTCATTGCCCAACTCGATGCCATACAAGCAACAAAGACACCCCCGGTGCCACAAGACCTCCAAGCCCTCCTTTCTAAACGTCAAATAGTATTTTCCACTCCCCAAGGACTCCCTCCTTCCTGCGGTGTTCATGATCATTCCATTCCCCTTGTACCCGGAAGCCTTCCTCCCAATATCTGTCTGTATTGCCACCCCTTTTAAAAAAAAAATGAAATTGAGAAAATGGTCCAGGAACTCCTTAATGTAGGCATTATCTTCCCTAGTACGAGTCCTTACTCTTCTCCTGTACTCATGGTCCCGAAGAAAGAAGGTTCTTGGAGAATGTGTCCTGACTTTCGTGCCCTCAACAAACTGACCATTAAAGACAAATTTCTCATTCACGTCATTGATGACCTCCTAGATGAATTGAGTGGCAACCAATTATTTACTAAACTTGATCTTTATGGGCTATCGCCTGGGCATCATTATGAAAGAGGTAGACATTACCAAGATGACCTTTTGAACTCATGGGGGCCACTATGATTTTTTGTTCATGCCCTTTGGCTTGTGTAATTCCCTCCACAGCAAAGCCTCATGAATCATATCTTAGTCCCTTTCTCTATCATTTTCTTAGTTTTCTTTGATGATATCTCATCTATAAACACGGACAAACCATCTTACTCCGGTGGATCGAGTTCTCCATCTACTCTCCTCGTATAGACTTTTCATAGCCACTTGATCCTAAATGTGCTTTTTGGTGCCTCCAGTAGAATACTTGGGTCATCTAGTTGGTAAGGATGGTGTCAAGGTGGACCAAAAATATTGATGCTATGCAGACATACCACCCAAAGACTCTCAAAATATTGCATGGTTAGGAGCGTTAGCAATTGTGCTCATAAGTTTGTTAAGAATTAATGGAAATATTTGTTGCCTCTCACTACTCTCCTAAAAAGAACTCTTTCCTTGGACTCCATCGCTGCTCAAGCTTTTAAACCCTTGAAGATGGCCATGTGCACCACTTAGTTCTGGCCCTTCTTGATTTCACAAGGACCTTTGTGTTGAAATGTGATGCCTCAGGAAGGAATCGGTGTTTTCCTTATGCAAAGGTTGACCTTCAGCCCTTCACCGACCAAACAACTATCTGAGAAAGGAATGCGGGCAAACCATCTATGAAAAATGTTGGAGTATTACGCATGCATTGATCGTGGCACCCTTGTAATCTTGAGACGCGTTTCCAAATTAAGACAGACCATCAAAGCCTCAAGTACCTTTTGGAACAACGCATTTCCTCGAACTAATGAAATGGGTGACTAAGCTCTTTGGATATGATTATGAGATCATTTTACAAGAAAAGAAAATGTAGTGGCGGATGCAATCGAAAATATGAAGAAGAATAAGGATCCCTTTTTTCTCTTTCCTTCATTGTACCATATTGGCTCCAAGTTGTTCACGGGGAATGGCTACAAGATCCCAAAAGTTAGCATACGTCCAAATGATTGACCAATGCTCGGCTTCGAGTCTTGGCTCCGGGATGAGCTTCGATACAAGGTCATTTGTATTTAAGTAAACAGTAAGCTTAAATCCACGATGCTTTACGATCTTCATGCTACACCCACGGTGAGGCACTCGGGTTCACCAAAACCTATGATATGGTCAAACATTCCTTTTTAGGGATGGTGAAGCGGAGGAAATTCGTAATTTTGTCACCAAATGTGATGTGTGTCAATGCAACAAAGCGAGAGACCGCAGTCAAATCTCGGGTACTACAGTAGCCCGATTCACGATATTTGGAAGGATATCTCTATGGACTTTATTACCGGCTTACCCGTCGGAAATGTCGATTCATAATGGTGGTTGTGGATGCCTTTCCAAATGCAGCTCATTTATGTGCTCTTCAACACCCATTCTTTGCATCCATGGTGGCTCAAATTTTCCATGGATCATGTCTTCAAATAGCGGCATGCCACACTCTGTGTTTTTAATAGAGTGATCCAGCACAAGCAATTTTTCGGCCAAAAGCTGTTCAAGCTCTGGGGCACCCAATTGCATCTCGGCCGACTTATCATCCCTAGGCCCGATGGTCAAAGCGGAAGTTGTCAATAAGTGTTTGGAAACATATCGAGTTGTTTTCTCTAAAAATTAGTTTGCTCATTGGTTATCCCTAGTTGAATGGTGTTGTACTTCCTACCATATAGCTACCGCGAGCTCCTTTTGAAGTGGTATATATGGATAGAAGCACCAGTTCTATATACTTATCGGGTACCTCGAAAGTCTAGGCAGTTGACCAAACACTTACAATTTGAGAGGATATTCTTAGTACCCTCAAAGAGAACTTGGCAATGGGAATAGAATCACATGGAAGCAACAAAGCGAGATCCAAGTCGCTCTGACGTCAATTTGCGAAGGATCGGTGTTTCTCATTTTAACCATCTGAAAACTTCCCTCAGGGCAGTATGTCGGAATCTGAAGCCAAATTTTATGGTCATACTCTGGTTCTCAACATGTGGGACAACTTCGCTATCAGTTAGCTCACCTTGAGTCATTGGCTACATCTGTTTTTCATGTTTCATGCTAAAGAGTGGTGGAACTGGTACTAGATTCAAACCTTCACGAGTTAGGCTGAAGAAGGATCCATTTGGCTACAAACTACGGTTGGACTAAGCGTGAAATGCGCGCATCAAAGAACCATCAGGAAGTGCTAGTTAGGTGGAAGATACAACTCCAATACGGGAACGGCTATCATTGTGCTTGATTTCACATCTCAAGCCTTGAGGACAAGGTTGTTTATAAAGGGAAATGCGGACATGTTAGGGTCTAATACGCACATAGGTAGAAATATATTAGGATGTAATGAGTCAATAAATGTAAAGGCCTTTCAATAAAAATAGAATAAAGCGGATGTAAGAATGCACGATAGAAGCTTCCATTTTCTAGAAGGATCTTCCTCTAGATGCTTCTCTTAATAGACATATTTAGTATAAATAGGGTCAAAATTGTAACCCTAGCTTGGAGATTATTGTAATGACTGCTTTCAAATAGGGTTCCCCTCGAAGAGGCCGTGAAAATTAGCTACGAATCAAAGTGTTGTTTTGTTGTTGTTCTTATATCATTACGTGTTATTATGGAGATTATCTTGGTTATATTCTTGTTATGCCATTTCTAGCATTTTATTACGTTACGCCTTTTATGTTGGTATATTACACTTGCAACTAGAAACCAAGGTCAAATTCATAAAGCCAAAATCTCTTATCATGACACTTAGCACGCTCTAGCGAGATCCTGAAAGCACTAAGAACAACTAAAAAATCTGATCGAGCACAAAGCCTTGACCACATACACTCCTTCACACACGGAACTACTATTGCTTCTACAATACATTCTTCTCTATTTATACCTTACAAAATATTACAATAAGGCCTAAGCATAGGGAAAAACCCATGGAGTGGAACATCCCATAAACCCATTACAAATCCCATAACACCCCTTACTCGGTCCACATAACCATCAAAATGGTGAAATCCACAATCTTAGCTGCAGGTGCTCGCCGACCAGCATTAATAGGGGAGTCCAAGTGGGCTAAAACCTCCGTGACCAAAGTTTCCCCAAAAGCAATTAGAGGATCTAACTGTCCCCACAACACTCACCTTTGACTTCTCTCGAGTCACTCAGTTATGGACAATGTTGCTTCAAAATCCTAGAGATTAACTCGAGATGCCTCAGCTTGAGCCTCATGCTTTCGGCCAGCTCACGTTTGTCTTTCTCTGTATGAGGCCGCTTCCAAGCGTTGTTCTCTTCTTTGCAGCTTCGCAGGTCTAACTATGAACCTGGCCTGTCGATCTCCTCCAAACACCTTGCAAGCTTAGGTCCTACATAGGTTGTAACCGTGTTACTTTCATCACCTTACTGCGGATGGTAGTGATATGTTGTTGTACTTTGCGCTACTTCTGGGATCTGTTCATCCTTTCCGCTGCTATGATCAACTTCATCCACTCCTGCAATGAAATTGCTTGTTGTTGTGCCTCCAATAACTGAGGCTCTAGCTTCTTTAACTATGGATCATCAGTGAGGCATTCTGTATAGGCACTTCCAGCGGTTCCTAACTTTCTTGAGGGTGAATTCCAAATGCAAATTGAGACCGGGCGTTGTTCCAGCTAGGTTCAAACCCGACGAACCTACCTCCTCCGAGGTTATGATATGTGAAGTATTCTGTCTATTTTCCTTAACTTCTTGTAGCTTTTTCCAACTTAGCCTTCTTTTGATTGAGATTCCTTGCCTTGTTTCTGATGTCTGAGCCTCTTTAACTATTTCTAGAATCATCTTTCCATTTATTCTTATCTTACCCTAGCGTAGTGGCTTCTCACTATTGAGGTACCCTCAAAGGTTATAAAGTTAATATCCTTTTCTTAACACTTCTTGAGTGGGTACACTTCTCTCTCGGATAAATAATCCTTCAAGCCTGCTTGCATTCTTTCAACCTTGATGGCTAATTTTCTTTGTATGTCCCTCATGAGTTGTTACTTTGCTCTATTTCTTCGACTTATCCTTTCGTTCATCTCTTAGTTGATCTAATTTCCTAGCTATGAAATTCCTTAATTCTTGCTTTTTATTTTCTATAGCTTCTTCCTCTGTTTTCCTTTTGATCTGATCATTTTCAATCCAAGTCTTACCTAAAAAAGTGGGAAAGAGGTCATTGTCCTCAACAAATTTAAGACTTCAAATTCTTCGGTCAATGTTCCATGAACAATAATAGGTATTTTAGTTTACTCTTCACATAAAGTTATCATCTTGCCCTTAAACAAGCCTATCATTCCCAAAGATAGTACCATAGTAGGCTCTCCAAAAATTGTAAGGTGTACATTTATGATATTCACTTGTGTTTCTTAATCTAAGACTATACAGTCTATGTAGAAGTCTTTTATTCTTTCATATGCATTGTTTTGCTTTCAACATAGTTATAACTTAACAAGAATATAAGTTCTTGTTTTCGAAAATGAGGAACCAGTTTTACCATTTTAAAAATGGTGCTATCTGTAGCACCCCCATTCAGGTGGTTTTTCAATATTTTAATTTTTAAAAAAAAAAAAAAAAACACTTTTTTTTTTAAATGCTTGTTTTCATTTTATTTTCAATTTTTTTAATTTTTTTTTAAATTTTGTTATCATGATTCTTTTTAGTCATTTTTTAAATTTATGGTTCCATATTTTTTTTTTTTTTAAATATAGTGGAAAATAAATTTTTAACACATTTTAAAGTTTTTTAATAGATAAAAAATCATTGTAGTTAAATAACACTATTTTTAAACATTTAGCAAAAAATATAATTGAATTTGTTTTGATAAATTAAAACTAAAAAACTAAGAAAATTAAAGAGATGAAATTTAAAGCAGAGAAAGAAAAAAAAAAAAACAAATTTATATAACTACCAAATAAAAGAAAATCTTAAACTTTTAAAATTGGAATATATATATATATATGTATATATATATATATATATCTAATAATATATATATATGTATATATATATATATATATATAAACTAAACACAATTTAAAAATAAAAGATAAAACAATTATAGTCCAAAACTATAGAAAAGAGTTAACAAACACACACACAGAAATATATATGTATATATATATATAACTAATAACATATATATATATATAATATATATAGCATATGTCTCATAATACAAATTAAAACACCTAAAATTATTAAATTTAATTAAAATAAAGTATTAAAGAATAAAATTAATTAAAAGTTAAAAAAAAACTTATGATTATATATAGTATTTATATTATGTATATAGTTATATATAATATAATATATATATAATATATATATATATATATATATATATATATATATTATATGGTTTTGTTGTTTGGAGGATCAGGCGTCTTGGGAACATTGCCCCATTATCTTGAGGACAGGCAGATCGATGGCCATGGGACTTGGCTATGTCATGTGAAGATGCCAGAGCTATCATACTGATGATATCATATGAATATAATGGTCTCAATTAAACAAAACTCAGCAAACCATTAGATATAACTATTCAGTATTATATAATAATAAATTATGTTTTCATTGATTTGTATTATTATTTATTAATTAATGCTCTATTTCTACTCAAGTCTTTTTTAAAATTTGGAAAATTATTTATGTTTGAGTAGCAGGGTAATTGTTTTTAAATTCCGTTTTCGAATAAAGTTATTTCTTTTTAATTATTTTGATTTTCACTTAATGAAATTTTGAATTTCTTTTAATATTATGTGAATTTTATTTAAAGTAATGTTATGACTACATTAAATTTCACTTAGAATTACAACAATACACAAATCTACAAGATGATTGGTTTGTGCATGCAACACATATTGGATTACATGTTTTAAATTTTGAAAATAAAAAATAACTAACAATTTTTTTAAATTTAATTTTTTTTGTGAAATCTGAGTTTTAATAATTTTTGATTAATATTATCAAAGAATGTTTGGAAAATAGTTTAAAACCAAAATTATATTTGTTTGGTGCATGATTATATGACATATGACATGGTTTAAAAATTCTATAATGTGTTAAATACTTTTATTTTTTTTTTTTAACTTTAATCATTTAAATACACTATATAATTAGGATACTTTTAACTTACATGATATAATTGGCATACTTTTTACCTATAAGATTATGCTTTCATAAAACATTTAATATAAAAAAAAAAAAACAAATTAAAACAAAGTACTCTACACAACTTGGCATTGTATATTCCACATAGTGGTTCATGAGTGTTTATTCAATAATAATAATTATATTATTATATAATATGAGTTATGTAAATTTTTTTTTTTTTTTAAATTTGCCAATATTTTTTCATAATTTTTGATATGTTTGTTAATATTTTTTATTTTTAGATTTTTTTAAAATTTTTGAATTTTGACATGATTTTAGTAGTAATTTTTTTTGTTTGTTTTCATATTTTTTTATTTTTAAGTTTTAATGTGGATTTTATATTTTTTTTTCAAAATAAATATATATTTTATAAATTATTGTTTTGGAAATTTTAATTTTCATTCTTTTTGTTTTTGTTTTATTCACCATTTTTTAATGTTTTTTTTTTTCCAAATTTAGGTTTTGAATATATATTTTTAAATGTATTGTTTTCAAGACATTATATATTATGTTGTGTTTGGAGTGATAAAAAAGATTTTAAAAGTAAACATTTATGATAAAAAAAGATTTTAAAAGTAAGCATTTAAGAGTTGATTTGATGGTTTTCTTTGCAGTAACTATGATTTTGATTATCACTTTAAAAAAAATCTCACTTTAATACCCCAAATTTAAAATGGGTGCTACTGGTAGCAGTTCATTTCAATTTGATGGTTGATTTTGCGGTTTTGGTTTTAATGGTACCGATTGCTAAAATACGATTTCAAAATATCTATAAATTTAACGTTTTGAAAAAAAAATAAAAATCTATAACATCATTTTTTTTAATTTAATTGTCGGTTTTAAGGTTTTTATGTGCTAGTGTATGAGTTTTGAAGGCCATGTTTGAAAAATGTTGTAATTTTGACCCGTTTGAAAAAATGGTGCTACTGGTAGCACCATTTTTTGATTTGGGGTTGATTTTCATGTTTTTTTTGGAAAAATGTGGGTTTTTTGGGCTAGAGTTCTCGTTTTGAGGTCACAGTTCTCATTAAGTTGGTAACTATGTTTTTCAGGCTTTCTGGTAAATTGACATCATTATGAACATCCATCTTTTCTTCCAACTGTAATAACATAGTTTGAACTTCCTCTGATCTTTTCTCCTTATGAATTTATAACATACCCTTAGTCTCTTGACTCTTTTCATAATTTTCTTGTCTTATGTCCCTCCCTTCAACTTTAGTAATAATCCTTGGACAATCCTCAACCTCATGACCAACAATTTTACAACAAAGACAAATAGGGCCTACCTCAGGGCATTCCTTAGCAATATGTCCCATCCTTCTACAATTATAACACAAAGTCAATCCTCTTTTTCTCTTAAATGTTCCCCAATATTTTCTGTGCTACGCACTTCCCCTAGGATCATAGTGTTGGACCTACAATCTGCAAAAATTCTTTCTAGATTCTTGCATCCACTTATCAGTCCAAAAACTCTTTCTATGCATAAGAATAGCATATCTTTCTTCATTTCCATTAAATTTACTCAAATCAACTCTTTATTTCAACTGCTCCCTAGCCTTCAGACTAGGACATAATCTATTAAACATACTTAAATTCATGTTTTCAAACCAACAAATTTCACTTATCTTTTTCTTACCAAAGCACAAAGCTTGCCTCTTTTAGAATATTACCTCTTTTCTTCAGAACAACTTACCTTCTTGACACAAAGCTTCACAAGTAAAGTAGAGTACTACACACTTTAGCAGCAGACCTACGCACAAATATTTTCTTTTTCTTTACTTCAGTTCCCATCAATAACAGTTTCAGGTCCCGACAATCACAGTTTCTGTCTCGACAACGAAACCATTTGTTGGCATAGTTCAACACTTAACAGTGCACCAACAAAACCCTAACTACCGACCCTTTCAGAAACACCTTCGAATCAGTAGAAGTCTGACCTGATGTAGAAGCAGGGGGGTTACATGACACAGGTGTCTGTAACCAGGCTGGGACATGATTCTGTGATAAGAACACTTCATAGAATATTTTGTTAATTCTTAGGAAGTGAGCATGCATTAGTTTATTAACCTCATTAACACCGTAGAGCATAATCAAATACAAATAAAAGAAGTAACAATCAGTGATTATGCACCCTAAGCACTTAGCAACTATCACTCTTGAGTTAAGTATAACATTCATTTACCCTTTAACATAAAAAAAGTACTTAAGCAAAACAATATATATTCATTACACATCATAATCGAAGCACTAAGCAAATACATCACATAAATGACACTACACAAAGCAAACCATGAGACACCAGATATACTTGGGGTGGGACCTCTTTCTTATTAACCAAAACCGAACTCCTGAAAACAGCTTGGCCAAATCCTAATTATTTGTCTTTAGGCAATAGTTGAGAAATTTATATATATCAAGATTTATTGCGAGCCGAACTCTCCTCTTCTTATGCATATGGTTGAATTGATCATTGGATCGACCTTGCAATTTAGTGTAATGTTCGGTGAATCATTCATGCATGGATTATATTGGGGTTTCAATCGTTTACGCAGTCATACACGAAACATTGGTATTGTTGGATGGATTTTCTGTTTGTAATTTACTTGATTCAATTTCTTACACTTTGGAAGTTTTGATCCCATTCTTAGTAGGATTATGGACAGAGTTCTAGGAAAGAGACGAGTCGGAATTATCCCTGCGAATTCTTTCCTGAAAGGGGGGATTATTTCTTGGATACTCTTGTTGTGGCATTTACATATCTATTTCTACGCGCACCTCTAACTAGAACAATAGGAATTGTTTCAGAATTGCCTTTCCATGGCTGAACCTTGGGTTGTTCGAAACTTTGATCTCAAGAATGACCAATAAGAACTATAAGAAGGTGATATGATCACTTTTGAAAGCTCCACACACAGCCCTGCCCCGCTCGAATTCTCTGACACAGAAAGTAGATTCTTGAGTAGAGGATAGAGTTGAGGTGTTTAGAAACGAATGGTTTAAGGGTGGGGTTGTGAAATAATGCGGTTGTGAATGTGGTTGCACTAGTTAAGGGAGTGATGGGTTGGTTGTTGTGTAAATGATGGAACTTTCTCCGAACAACATTCACGTTAGATATGAGTTACGGGGTTAGTTGGTATGTTGGGATAAACTTAATTTACTCAAACCACTTCCTTCTTCTACCTTCGTAGAGACCCTGGCTTTAACATTTTAGTAAACTGGGCTGTCGAGTGCGCTCACTCCATGCTCTTCCCTTGACAGAAATCGGTGCCAGGTGTGCCCACTCTTTGTTTCTCTCTTCTTCCGGGACATAATTTGCTTTCTCTCTTTACTAAAACTTAATCTGTGTTGTGTGGAATTCCACTCAGTCAATCTCACACTTCTTACCCTGCGTTTTTGCCTTAAATTCTTCAACGATTTGTTTGGATTCCACCGAGCAAGTTTCCCTTACTCTGCGATTTTTACCTCAGTGTAGGAGGTCTCAAGAATTTAATGGATCTTATGGGAGACTTCAATCCATTCTATGTTCAAATTTAAGTTGAGCGATCTTACCGGAATCATTTTTTTATGTGGTGGTTTTCTGTTGACTGTGTGCTTTCCAGACGTTGATCACTGAACTTTTCTTCCACATAAGTATCAAATCTTCTGCACAATTTCATCGCTGGAGTTTTTGTTGTTAGGAGCTCGGAGGGAGTGCAATGGATTGTCTTTCATCTTCCTAGAGTGTAACTAACTCCAGTACCCTTAACGATAATAATAATGCCTTGCGCCTAAGGCTCAGGGTCTAGCATGTGAATAACAACCCCGTATCAAGGATGGCCAGGGTTCGATGTGCAGTAGCCTCAAAAACATACAAAATAATAATTCTTCCAGGAGATGGAATCGGACCAGAGATTATCTCTATCGCGAAAAATGTGTTGGGCTTCGTGGGATGCCAAACAAGGTATCTAATCTCAGTCTTTTACTCCTTATCAGTTCTTGCTTTGCTTTTGATAAAATTATTTGAAAACCAGGGCCTCCAAACAGTAAAAGAGTTTGTGTTTTATTTTTTTAGTGGAATATAGTTAGGTTTACCGACAAGGTAGTCCAATAGAGGAATCATAAGCACCTGATTATAATGGCTTTTTCAACTCATCTAAAATATAATGCAGGATATGAACACATGGAATATTTATATAAATGTGACCGTTATGCACATATATAATTCAATATCCTAGAGAGAAAGAGAATAATTAGATTAACATATAAATGGCACTTTTATGCATAGATATAATTTAATATCCTAGAAGAGAAGAATCAATCAGTGGTGACATGTTAGTAGTGATACGTTGATTTCTAAAATTAAATTCTCATTATTTGATTTATATTCAATATTATGATAGGGTGAAATTTTAGAGTATAAGGTCGTAAATGTTATTGGGATATGTATGATAATTATCAGGTGTGCTAATTAGTTTTTGTAATTTGAGTGGGTGATGCTCTAGAATTCCATGCATCATATTATGGTTAGGCTATGCTATTACACATATATTGGATGAATGGTTAAAAGTTTTAAGTTACCAAAATCCACTTAAATGTATTTCGGTGATTGGTGCAGTATTTACAGTTACATTTTTTGAAATAATGATAATAAGAAGTTATGGTAATTGCGTTAATAAATTGATATATGACCCTTTGTTGGACTAATGTGGGAATGTTTTGGAGGCAAAATTTTCGTAATTAAGTTTATGTATGAATGGTTTTATTATTAGATCACTTGTGCCATTTAAAATAAAGTTGATTACACTTGCGCCTCTAGAATAATGTTGACATATGGTTGATTGAGTATTTATACTTCTCTTGCGCCACGAATAATATCGATGTATAAATGATTGAGTATTTAGATTCTCTTGCGCCTTGAACAATAATCATGTTGGTTTATTGAGCTAGTTGGTTTTCGACTTGATTGTTTTAGTGGGATTTAGACACATGCTTGTTCCTCAAAACAGTCGCCAGCCCTGAAACCTTAAGTGGTAAAAATCAATCGGATGAATCATGGGCTTGAACATTTCGTATGTGTCGTGGAGGTCCTAACCTTGCATGGTAGGTTGGGTGGGTAGTCATTTTAATATTCAGTTTCTGGTTGATCATTGTTTATAATTTGCTTCAGTTGATTGTGATGTGTTGAACTGCATCACTATTTATGTTGATGCGTTGGTTGCGTCATTATTGATTATGATGATGAGTCGCTTGTAATGATTTTAATTATGAATTCGTTTGATTATGCGTTGCTATAAATTATGTGTTGACGTTGTTGACGTTAATTTCCTAATACTTTTAAAAAAAATTACCTATTGTGCTTCGCTTTTCCTACTCGTAATGGAGATGTCGTTACATATTAATACATTGCTAATAATTTAATGCCTTTTTAATGTACTAATTCATTATGAGTGTATTAATGCATATGAATTAATAATGTATAAATATATTAATTAATTAATACATTACATGTTTAATGTATTAATTAATTAATATGCTACATTAATGCATTTTCTTATATATTAATGTATGAATATTTTCATTTATACCTTTTATTAATGTATTATTATTTTATTTATTGTTATTTTATTGATGTATTAATATTTTAATGTATTTATATAAAAAATATATTATTGATGTATTTTTACTACTATTAATTACGCCGAAAGTTATGCCGAAAGGCGTACACCTATTGACAATGGGCAGAATTAATCACCTTTTAATCATAAATTTCAATATTAGGGTTCGCAATTGAAGATGCTGGCATATTCTTCGTCGTCCTCTCTAATCAATGGATGAGATTTTAATAAATTAACTTCCGCTCATTTATAAAGACGTCCATTTATGTGATTACTTTTTTACATTTACTAAATCAGATTAAAAAATTACTTGCTGACCACCAGATTGCCACGTTCAGTGATTAAGAGATAATCTATTAAGCTGGCCACAATTTACTAAATTATTTTTACTGGGCGGATACGTATGGTTGCGTGGGTGTTGGATGCCAATTAAAAAGTTTTACGCGCAGTCATTTTTTTTACCAGTGCGGATGTTTATGGCCGCGTGGATGTGAAGTGAAGCGTTTCTAGTGCAGATGTTTATGTCCGTGTGGGTTTGAAGTGAAGAGTTTCAACCCCTTCGCGCGTGTTTGATGTGATGGCCACGATTTCCCAGTTGTCCAACAAAGACCACGCAAAATACCCGCGAACGTCACACCCATCCTCGCTGCACCATTAAAACAAATTGTTAATCATTGATTACTAATTAATCATAATTCAAGACAAGGCCGGATCAAATAAATCTGTCTTTTCATAATTTAGTTTTCATGTAAAATTTTCAATTGATGCCTTTCATAATTTAGTTTCCATTTAAAATTTTCAATTTTAAGTAAATTGTTTTATCAAATCAAATAAGTTCTACATTTATTGATTACTGATTCTAATTTAGAATTGTAATACAGATGATAGTGAGATTGGCATGGTGAATGTAGGCGGACAACGCACGTGGAGAAGAAGCTTCATCTATGTTAAAACCCTAATTACTGATTCTAGGGTTTAATGAATATTGAATATTGAGCTATTGAATTATTGAATATTGAATTATTTTAGGGTTTATGAATTACTGATTCTAATTTAGAATTGTAATACAGATGATAGTGAGATTGGCATGGTGAATGCAGGCTGACAGCGCGCGTGGAGAAGAAGCTTCGTCTATGTTAAACCCCTAATTACGGTTTGGACAAAACCCTAATTACAGTTACGGTGTATTCTAGGTTTCCGATTTTAGTGAAGAAAGGATAACGTTATAACAAAAATTGGATTAGGGTTATTTTAATATTTTAGGGTTTATTAGGATTAGGGTTATATTGATTATTTGATTAATATATTATTAAATTATATTAAGAAAAACATTATATAATTAATTATTAATATTTGATTACAATATGAAATATATGAAATGAAACTTTTTTATATAAAATAAATTTTGATTACATTTATTATATTTAAAAAATAAAATATTAGTATATTATTATATTATATAAAAAACAATATCAATATTAATTATAATTATTAAAGGTTGTTTACTATTATATGGAGAAAATCACTTTCTTATATCAAGAAAAAATACATTATATTTATTATTTGATTAAGAAAGACATTAATAT
>SNQJ01S0023774.1:70911-91676 GCA_010110895.2 Picea sitchensis | reverse complement strand
AGGATCCATTGTATGGTGTTTCCCTACCTCAAGGGTTTGATAGTAATAAAAGATATTTTGCATATTGTTATTCTAGATTGTCCTTTGAATCTATTGTGTATTCAACATTTGTGGTGATTATATTTGTATATATATTCTGGTTCTTAACAAAGATGAACTTCTAGTCTCCTTGGCACACTCCTTGCGCTCATATAAGCCTTTCAATGACTTCTCTCTTATCCTTCCTGGAAGTCTTAAGGCATCTCCTTTCCTTTGTCAATGCACTGTTGCAAAGCCTTCCTTCGTCGGAGTGTTCAACAACCCTCATATTCTCTTAAGGATTCCAACACTTCAGAATGTGTTGCTCAAGTACGCCATAGTACTTACTCTATTCCCTCCTGGCAGAGTGTTAAAAAGTATTCAGTAACTCTGGGAAATGCTTCCTCCTACACAGTCTTTATTTCCAAGGTACCCAGCCACCTTGAAATTTCCTCACGAGTCTGTGAATTATCCTGGTGTTCCCTCCTAATAGCTTCTCTTCTGACTCGACTGAGTTCAGATACACACTCCTTGCATCAGCTCACAGAGTATCAACTCTCGGTTGTGCACTCCTTGCACTTAGCCTTGAGAACCAGACTTAATCCAACACGCTCATAGATAGAAAGTTATACCTCTATCCCTGTAGATGATTTCTAACATAAATATGCAACCGAAATGCATATGAATGACATTCATAACAAAACATCCATTACACAGAAATTGATAAAAAAGAAAAAATGTTACTTTCTATTAATGGTGGAATGTCCATTACAACATATGTCTCTCAATTCTCCTATGAATCTATCTCCTACATCCGATGCCTACTCTACTGGAAAAAATACAAGAGTTTATACAAGAAGGGCTTTCCGAGCTTCCCTCCAACCTAATCTAGAGGTGTCTAATCACCTTTCAAATGCCTATCTAATGGGAAGATTACAATGATGGAAATTTGATCTGAATCGGAATCATATCCCTCCTACCCTCAACCACTTAATGGTGACCTTATCTCCAGCTTGTGCGAAGGCACAATTTGTCTCTTCCAACCTGTCATCATTTATCGCCTTGATCATGCTTTAGATTTTTGAAGGAAAAATGAGAGGGTGATACCTCTCCCTTCTTTGAATGTGCACCACTTGTTCTAATCAGCTGGCACATGCTGATGTAGAGTGATGCTCCTGCATCATACTCCAAGGCTACAAAAATCCATGATCTCTTGATCATGAGCTTCCTAGCTCTGTTGAAATCCTCCTAGATCCAAAAATTTCTCCTCGAGATGTCCTCCTGCTCCTCTTTGCTCCTACTATTGCATCTTCATATTCCCTTCTACTCATGCAAATTCCTTTCTGTCTAGCTTCTCCTTGTTGATTGCTTCTTCTGTTGACCTCAACATCAACCTCTGTATCTCCTCTACGACTTCTTCAAACTGTTTCATGAGCTGGTTTAGCTTGTGGATTCTACTCAACTGCAACTATTCATGCCGCTCCGTGGCTCAGTTATCCTGATATTCCATGCTTCTTTCATCCCTTGTGATGCCAACTGGCCACTCTATTGAAGACTCCAATTCCACGGTCTTTCCAGTGAACTGTTGTTTGACTACTTCTTCTGATAGACTAACTCTTGTCGCTTCTTTGGATGGTTCTATTCCATATTTCTCTATATACAACTCGTGTTGGTATGTATCCTCTGGCATGTTTGTCTCATGGGAGTAACCCTCTAGTTATAGACTATATAACTAATCCTCCAATGCCTTTAACTTCATCTTCGACTAAGTGAGTAACTCAACTGGGTACTCCTCTTCTGTTGGGATATACTTCAGTATTTGTTCCTCCTTCTCCATGACAATATCATCTTGTTGTCCTCTTGTTGTATCTGCAACATTTGTGCTAACCTCTCCTCGGCTTCTTGACATAAATATATCGACTCCTCTAATGACCAAAACGCACCTCTGATCCTTCTCCTCTGTGATGAAAGTTTCCAACTTGTCATCATATTCATTCATGCAGCTTGTAGCTCCACATGAATCTTCATATGGATGAGGCCTTTCCCCCTCCTCTGCATCTATCAAAGCCTCCTACGGACGTGAACTCTCAACTGAGCTCATTTCTTCTCCCTTTCCCACTAGGAAATTTGGGATGTCTACTCTGCCCACCTGGAAGTTTATTAGATCAATTGATCCCTTCACATTGCCCACCTGGAAACCTACAAGACATATATCAGATCTCCTTCCCTCATTGTTGATGTTTTTGACATATCTCAACCACCTCTTCAACACTTGTCGTTGCCTTCGGGCCAACAACATTCGAATAAGACACTTAGTTTTCCTTTTCAAAGGCCACTCATACCTCCAACGCACCTTTTCTTCATGTTGCATATTGAATGCTAGCGTCTCCATATTGGCTCGGATTTCACTAATCTCCTTGTCTATCTCCACTTTGATTTTCTAAGGGAAGACTTCTCCTTGACCACGCTCTGGACTTCCATTGACCATCTTGCTTCACCTACAACCCTCCTGGATGTTTATCATCTACTGCACACCTTGGAATAGTCTTCACATAGTATCACACCCTGTCTTCCATGTCTACAGAAATAAATTATGTTACCTCTCTGATACCACTTGCTGCAACCCTCTCCTCTAAGGCTGTGCAACCTCCTGATCGAGGATCGTTCAAAACACCTAAGTCGGATTGACTCTTCGACTCCCTGCTGGAACTCAACAAACTCTACCACAGGTCCTTCCTTTATATAAAGTGCAGGTTCTCTTAAACCTTCGAAGAAATTTGGCGGTGTCACTTAGCTCTTTGTGGTAGGCCCTTTCTATTGCGTTTCCTCAGGCTATGTCCTGGGGCTCAATCACACAAAGCGCTTTGAGCTTCTGGCTTCGATTCTTTCTACGAAAGCCAATTCTTTCATTCCCGAACTCTGAATCGACGAACTTCAAATACGTGAGGGTCAATGGCCCTCGTCCCTCCTTCTGATCGACAACTACAATCTACTCCAGACTCTATCCTTCGAGAGTCTCTCGATGTCCTTCTCCGATATCTCCTAGAATATTATTCCTCCCAATCTTCTACCACCTGTCTACTCCTAACGATGGACGATTTCACTATCTCCGGGACTTCGACAATTACTCAAACTTCTTGCACACTTAACATAATTTCTTCTCAAGACTTCGGTTGTTCTCGGTCTTGTGCTTCACTCCTTGTAGAGTTCTGCGCAAATTCCTCTGTGAATTTTCTCAGCTTGAAAACCCCCAAGGTTCCCAGTTCCTCTACGTCCTTCAATGGACTTTCTCATGCCCTCCTAGAAACTTGATTCCCTTCCTCCTGATCTTATAAGATGAAATTACAGTCTCATTGGCACACTCCTTGCACTCAGCTAAGCCTTTCGACGACTTATCCCTTAGCCTTCCTGAAAGTCTTAAGGCATCTCCTTTCCTTTGTCAATGCACTCTTGAAAAGCCTTCCTTCCTCAGAGTGTTCAATAACCATGGGATTCTCTTAACGATTCCAACACTTCAGAATGTGTTGCTCGAGTATTCCCTCGTACTTTATCTATGTCCTCCTGGTAGAGTGTTACAGATTATTTAGTAAATTTGCCCCGTGCTTCCTCCTAGAGAGTCTTTCTTTCCAAGGTACCCAACCACCTTCAAATTTCCTCCCGAATCTGTGAATTATCCTGGTGTGCCCTCCTGGTAGCTTCTCTTCTGACTCAACTGAGTTCATATATGCACTCCTTGCATCAGCTCACAGAGTCTCAAATCTCTGTCGCGCACTCCTTGCACTTAGCCTTGAGAACCAGACTTAATCCAACATGCTCACAAATAGAAAGTTGTACCTTGATCCCTGTAGATGATTTCTAACATACATATACAACCCAAATGCATAAGAATGACATTCATAACAAAACATCCATTACACAGAAATTGAAAAACAGGAAAAAAATTTCCTTTCTATTAATGGTGGAATGTTCATTACAACACATGAGTCTAGAATACAACTGAGTTTCGGCTCTCAATTCTCCTATGCATCTATCTCCTACATCCGATGCCTAATCTACTGGCAACAATACAAGATTTTATACAAGATGGGCTCGACGAGATTCCCTCCAAGCTAAGCTAGAGGTGCCTAATCACCTTTCAAATGCTTGTCTAATGGGAAGATTACAATGATGGAAATCTGATCCGAATTGCATACAGATCCCTCCTACCGCCAACCACTAATGGAAACCTTATCTCCAACTTGTGCGGAGGCACAATTTGGCTCTTCCATCCTGTCACCATTTATTTCCTTAATCATGCTTTAGATTTTCAAAGTCAAAATGAGAGGGCATCACCTCTCCCTTCTTTGAATGTGAACCACTCGTTCTAATCAGCCGACACATGATGAGTTAGAGTGAACCTCCTACATCATTTTGTAAAATTCGAACCCAACTGGGATTCAAAAAAAGTTCTCTAGTGGGCATGTATTTTGGTCGAAGTGGAAGTAAGAGAACGTTTAGTAGGAAACATCGACCTAGTTTATGCCATAATTACCTGGAACCAGAAGGTATATTACTATATGCTACCCTTCAAGTGTCATGGTTTCCATGAAATTGGACACTTACACTCTTAGTGCTCCAGAATTTCCCTGGTGCAACAATCCCATGCAAGTAAGTGGAAAATAAAGTCCACAATAAAAAAGAAGGATTCAGTGGAGGTTGGATCAGTGGAAGGAAATAATGAATATTTTCACCTAGAAAACAACAAAGGGGTCCTTTCTAGTCAATCACTGGGAGAGTTGGTTACCCAAGATCATTCTTCAGCTATGCTCCCCAAACCCCCTTATCTTCCTCTTCATTATTTTTTAGTGTTAGCTCCTTCTTTTCTCTCAATCCCTCTCCCTTCTCCCAGGTCCACTCTATCCCCTGTTGAACTCCTCTCCCTCACCTCTCTCTCAGATCAACCATATGCACAGGAAGTTGACCTCACAATATCTCCCTCTCCCTCTCCCCCTCCCTCAAAATATCCCTTAATGATGCCACCCCCCTCCTGCTCTTCTCAGGATCCCTCGTCTCCCACTCACGAATATTATCCCTCATATAAGTCCATCCATTCCTTCCCTAAATCTCCCCTTTCTCCTCAGGGTAAGAGATATTCCTTGAGTTCCAAATCCGGGAAGACCACCCCTNACTCAGGCAGGTAGAAAATCCTTCATCTTGAAAGAAAAAGAGAGAGAACTCACGAAAATTCACAAAGGCATCCAATCTACCATCACAACAACTCTTAGAGTAGGAAAATCCCCTTAGACAAGGGAAAATTGATCTTTCTCTCTTTCAACATGTGTGGGCTAGGGGGTTCCCCTATGAAGCTAGCCCTCAAAATAATTCTCCCTAGCCTAAAACCAGACATCATTCTCATCCAAGAGACAATGTGCTCTGTCTATAAATCCAAAGAACATCCTTCATCCCTTGGCTTTAGAATTAGTCCTTCAGCACAATCGATGCCTCATGTCCCTATGGAGGTCTACTCACTGGATGGAGCCCAACTTTCCAGGCTCTATTACCTTACTTTTCTCACTCTATAATTTAAATCATATTACAACACAAGAAAAGTAATTTATCCTTCTCAAGGGTGAAAATTTATGGTTTGTATTCTGATAGGACCTCCTTTTGGGAGGATTTGGTCTCTACAGGATTTTTCAGTGAACCTTTCTTGGTGGTGGGGGGGGATCTAAATCTCAACCTCTCCATGCGGGAAGTTATCAGTGCACACCCTAGATTCGACAGGAAAAGTGGTTTTTTCCAATCCTTTTTTGAGAAGGCCAACCTGGTGGACATCAAACCTGTAAAAATTTCCCCTACTTGCCGGAACTTCACAACAAAGGAAGAGGAAGTGGCAAAGAGAATAGAACGCTTCTTAGTACCTGAAGTCCTACTCAACTTGGTCACAAATTTCAGATCTAGAGTAGAGGTGGGAGTTATTTCAGACCACAGACCTGTCACAGTACAATTGACCTTGGGTTTTGAGTTCCCCCCTCCACCCCTTAAATTTTGTTAATATTTGTTAGAAGAGGAATATTTCAAGAATCTGTTCCTTTCCTCACAGGCCAATATCTCCCCCCTAAATCATTATCCACTCATGGTACAATTTTAAACAAATATAAAAAATTGAAAAACGCCATAAAAAATTGGCTCCCTTTATGGAAGTCAAACAGGTCCCGACACATCCAGGGCTAATACACATTATTTTCGTCATCCTTATGACCATTAATGATGTAAAACTATTTTTTGCCTTCAGAGGGGTCAGTGGCCTGAATTCATGAAGAAAGAAGGGAGAAGAACTTTCCCTGAGAGAAGAAGTTGTATTTTCCTTTGTAAAACCCTATTAAGGAGGATTTCTGCAGGCTGCTATATACACAGGGTGCACAAATGCCTGATTTCCACAAGTTTCATTATAGCTAGGTTGCAAAGTTTTCATAGGCTGCACTATAGCTAGGGTGCAGTGGCCTTCGTACATGAGAAAAACGGGCATTTTCTCGATGCTTGTAGAAGGAGAAGCTTCTAAGGTGAGGTGGCCTTCGAATGGTTTGGATCTTACTCACTTTCATGATTTAGTGGGATCATCCTAACCTCCTCACCTTATCCTCTTCATCTTATAAAAGGAGAGGAGCTCTTGTGGAGAAAGTTAGTTGGATTGAGCTTAGGAAATTTAGCTTGTAGCTTGGAGTTTTTGGAGCTTGTATGTTGGCTTTGAGCTTTGCTTTGTCAAGATAGATTGTGAGTAGCTATCAGATACACAGTCTCAGAATCCATTGGAGCAAGAAGTGTGTGGGAAGCAAGGAACTATTGGAAGGAACCTGACGACATCAAGGCATTTGGTTGTAACTTTCTTCCACATTATTTAATACAGATATACTTTTCTTTCCTATATGAATAGTGTATGTCTATATTGTATGATTCCTTGATCACATACATAGTTTCATATCAAATAGACTTTGTCATTCTTGTCTTTGTTTTCTTGTGTTTATTCGCAGATATTTCTCTGTAGGCCTCCTGACGAAGCTTGGATTGCATTTGCGAAGTCAGATCTTCAATATTTAAAAGGTATGTTCTATATCCATTTCTCATTTGATAATTGAATCTAAGGAAATAGTAGTGTATTGTCTTGTTTTGTTCTAGTTTCGTAGTGAATATAGGGGGTTTGATTTGTGTCCTCACTTAACAATTGGCCTAATAACAAGGACACTGAAGACAAATTAGCCAAGGTCCTCAGATCCCTAGAGGAATCCCCCCTTTCTATTGCAAATTTAACAGAATTAAGAGATTTGGATGATAAATGCACCAAGTGGCTCAAGACAGAGGAACAAGAATGGTGTATCAAGAGTAGGGATCTGTGGATAAAAGAAGGAGACAATAAGTCAACGTTTTTTCATCAATTTACAAACTATCAAAGAAACCTCAACACAATATGGGAAATCAAAGATGAACAAGGGAATGTGGTCACCTCCTTTTTGGACAAGGAAAATCTCGAGGTAAGTTTCTTCAAAAATCTCTTTTCATCCCCCCCGATGCCCAATCCAAGAAATCCTGGAGGTAGTAGAAAAATTATCGATCGCCTTCTCCAAACAAATGAACCTTTCCTTAGAAGAAGAAGTAACAAAACTATAACTAAAGGCAACAATGTTCTCCATGAAGAATGGAAAAATCCCAGGCCCATACGGAGTTATGATGGATTTTTTAAAAACCTTGTATGACCTTTTAAAATATGATTTGTTGCTAGTGCTAAGAGAATCATAGAAGGAAATAATAATTCATTGTGCTCTCAATGCAACCTTCTTGTGTCTCATCCCAAAGAAACAATTCCCTTCTTCCTTTGAATATTATAGATTTATCGCCTGCTGTAATGTCATATACAAAATAATTACCAAGATCATCTCTAGGAGACTTAGACTAATGTTAAGTGAAATCATTGGAGAAGAACAATTTTGCTTCCGACACAATAGACAGATACAGGATGCAGTAGCCATTGCTTAGGAAGTGCTCAACTATGTCAAGAAAATAAATCTCAAGGCTTCCATCTTGAAACTGGACTTTTCCAAAGCCTATGACTGAGTAAACTGGAATTTCCTGCACCTAGTCCAAATCCAAATGGGCATGCGCTTAAAAATTGTCAATTGGATAATGGGATGCATCCAAAGTGTCTCCTTTTCCATCCTTATCAATGGAGCCCCATCTATTTTTTTAAAAGCCTCTAGAGGTATCCGTGAGGGTTTCCCCCTCCCCCCCTTTCATTTCTTGGTCATAGCAGAAGCACTTAGTTATTTGATAAAGGAGGAAAGGTCTAAGGGCCTCTTAAGAGGAATTTCAGTCTCTAAATTAGAATCAATTTCCCACCTTTTATTCGTAGATGATTCCTTCTACAAATTATTTGTCTCTTAGAGGAATCTGAATTCCTTTAAGGATATTTTAATCCTCTTCTATAGCACCACGAGAATGAAAATAAACATGGAAAAGTCATGTCTACTTCTTATCCACTATGAGAAAGTAGAAGAGGCCTCCTTTGCCATTACTTTTCCCACCCAAAGGAAACATCTCTCTGAAGGACTCAAGTATCTAGGTTTTAACTTAAAACTAGAAAAATACATAAAAGAAGATTGGGGCTGGTTAATAAGAAAGGTATAGGACACCTTCCCCACATGCCTGTCCCACCCCATGAGTGTGCACCTTCATTGTCACACATTCCATCAGTTGTTACACCTCCCTTTCCCTGGGCTTCAGTAATAGGACAGACCAGAAGTCTTAGAGCATCGTGGCTCCCAGATATTTCCAATCAACATCTTCCCCAAGATACTCTTTTTATTCAACATTCTAAATTTAATCAACATCATCTCATCTACATCACCCACATGCAGTTATCATGAGAAAACATAAAAGAATTCATTTAGGAACTCCAATTAGTTTGGAAGGGAATTCAACTTTTATCCACAAAACATGAAATTCTATTTCATAAATCATCTTGGTTGTTGCCAAATTAGGATTGCAACCTTCCTTGTGGTTTTCCACAAGCACCAAACTGCATACTATTTTCTTGCAAGGCTTCATCTTGCACACTGCCAACAATTGTCAGTATTTCCTGTACATCATAATTCAATTACAATATGTACAAAACCATATGCAACAAACTTAGAATTGTCTACACCTATAAATTCAATCACCATTACCAAACAACTTAAACAAATAAAATGACTCATCATTCTATGCATATGCATGTTCATAATTAATAACAGTGAGTTTATTATTTCAATTTTCTGAACATAAATTTTTCTCTAGTCTTTATTCCTATGACTACCTGGCTTGCAACTTTCTTGTTGCAATGTTTAACAGCTCCTGAAATTTTCTCAACTTCATGAGTTAGCAACATTTCATCCATTAGTATAATTATTTCCATGCCAAAAACATATATACATGCACTCACAAAATGCATTCAGCAAAGTGCATTTAAGTATAACATTCCATCATGTATGAGTGCAACTCTTCCCCTTAATAGACATGAGTACAACTCTCAATGCCTATTTATACAGTGCACCCTTGTATTGATTTACATAATGCTCTTTATCTCAATCATGTATCTCACCATCCATAAGTTGGAATTATGGCCAATGTGTTGACACATTCTCCACACACTTCCTATTGTCTTCCTAATTAATTGGATGCCTTCCTTTTTGAAACGAACACTACACCAAGAATATAATTATGTGGTGTTCATTAGTGTTAGGAAAAAGGTTGCAGCCCAATTTTTATTTAAAAGTAGGAAACCTTTAGTAAATATGTGGCTCATAACCTTTCCATATCCAACCAGGTCCTGGTCTCATACATGACTAGCTTACTGGCATTCATTCTTATAACCAATTCTTATCTTTAATTCTTTGGTTATTATCCCATAACCAAATTAACATGACATTCTACTATGTGAGTGTGTGCATTTAGAAGATACAAATATTTGAATTAAAACAGGGCTCCAGCCTTTACCACATCCAGTGGTATGTATTCAATAATATAACCCTATGATTTTATAAAATAACTCTAGCTGAGGAAATTCTTACCAAAATTTCCTTTCAGCAATTATGCAAAAAGAGTGATAAACACTCATACCTACATGACTGCCATTAATAAATTTTATACTACCTGAAAGTCTGATGGAAGTAGAAGACTTCATGCTTCTTTTATCAAACTTATAACCAACACTTTATCTCTCTGTTGCTTCCCTCCTTATGCAACAACATCACCAACAAAATTTGCAAACACGCAAGCATTCTTTCCTATGGCTAACCCAACCAGCCATAATCATACTAGCTGCCACATAAATTGCAACAATTTCTTTCTCCCTATAAAATATTTTCTTGTTGATCCAAGAAGCATTCAATTCTTCCCGGATTCCTTAATCTTCTTATGCTCTCATTGTAGTCATTGTACATGAATATTTCGTCCCTGAGCACTTTTGACACAGTGCCCCTACCTCAGTGGGGTCTGTTGACCTCCCGGTCAAAGGATCTTTCAAACTTATGAGTCACATTGACTCTTCGGGCTCGTGATTGAACACAAAAAAATTATACACATGTCTCCTTCCCCTCTGTGGGAAGGTACTGACAGACCTGCGGGCTATTCCTATGCGCTTCCAAAAATCCAAGTTTCAGGCGCTAGCCCCTATTTTCATTAGCCCTTTCCTTCATAAGACCATGGTCTATGACCCCATGGAAAACTGTGATGGTGGGCGTGGGAAATAGTGGTTTTAGACCAACTTGCTTTTAACCCCACAATTTACCTCCAACTGCCACGTATCCTTTTTCTAAAATCGTTGTATAAATTGAAGCCCACTCTCATATTTTTAACATCCGAGCAAGTTCTGGCCCCGTTTTTATAGGATAAATCTGTAGGTGCGGACACTAACCGATCTCCCTAGATCCACCTGGTATCTAGAACAAAACAGGACAGAATAATACACTTTCCCTAGATCTAGCCTATTGAATGAACTAAGAGATAAAGGTCATGGACATACCTTATGAATGCTTTCCTTAGATCTCTGTTGTTCCAAGATTTGCTCCAATTCTCTCGTCCTGTCCAGATCACAACAAAACGAACCAATCGAAGTAAAGGCAGATTAAGATATTCAATGACTAATCTATACATATGATCAAGGAATTATGTAATAAAGTGACATCATCTTTATGGGAAAGGGACATATTGCTGTATTGAATTAATTGAAAGTGAAACTTACAACCTAAGCCTTGATGTCATAGGTCTCCTTTCGATGGCTTCCATCTCTGACACACACACTTGCTCATGCATGAAGAAAATCAACTACTTGTGATGACTTTGTTGTTGTCTCTTACTGTTGTAGCTTCAGTCCTCCATACAGTCTTGCACTAGTTCTCTAATCAATCTCTTGCTAACTTGATGCTTTCTTAACTTATTAACCTTTTCCATGAGCAATCTCCTCAATATATAGGAAGAGATAGATTAGTTACTTGGATAGGTAATGATCCCAAGATATCTGGAATGACAATACTTGAATAACCACTCGAAAGCCAACTCACCCTTCTAGAAGATTCCCTTCTAGAAGGTTTGAGATCTTTATCTTTTTCCTCTTTAAGAGCATGTTCGCACCCTAATCATGAGTATAGTGCGAGAAGTTCTCACCCCAACTTAAGGTAGACTACGAGAAACTGGCATTCCCGCAGGTGAATATATAAGTAGCCTGCGAACATGTTTCAAAGTGTGAACTCTGGAAGAAGACAACTGTAACTTTTCTCAGGAAAGTGTTTTTGGTAAAGAGCTTGATCTTTCATCATCATGATATCATCATGACATCATCACAATGACCAAATTTGTGGATAACACCCGTAATCGAGCTCATCTGTCGATCTACAATCCCTTGGCGATGAGTCGTGATCAACGACTACTATCTATCCTCCTCCTACATGTGATCCCATATCTACACGATCTATCGACATGTAGCTCCCTTCCAAATCAACGTCTACTGTTGATTTCGTCTCTCCAACCCTCGGGAGTTTCAAGTCTCAACTATTTGCTTTTCCCCTATGGAAATATTCCAAAGTGAAAGATATAATGAGACATGGCCTCAAAAATCGAATGGTTCAAATGAACTCCGAATCTTCGGCCTTCGTGATTTCTCACGTCTCCACACACATAAATCTCCAGAGTGAATTTCCCCGCAGTGATAGATCTTCTGCCATGCATCCTCTCCAAATCAATGACCCTGATTCTCTTCGGGACTTCAAGAATTTGACAAGTCCACTCTTTTCGACCAAGACTAGATCAACGGTCCTTCAACCTCCTCTTCGATGAACGATCGAGACCTCCTTCAAGACTTTGGCGCTTTCACCCTCTACTTTCCTTTGGAGTGCTTCATTCTTGGAGTTCTAGATCTGGCACTGTGTGTCCTCCCTCACGTCGATGACTCTTGTCATTTCGAGACTTTGGTGCTTCGAGATATTCCAAAAGACAACTTTTGAGAAACCCCGTAGTACGATCCTATGAATTTAACGATCTAGTGACACCTGTCCAACTTAGATCAATGGCTCCCAACTTCTTTGTTTGTTCAGGCTTCGGTGATTTCAAAATTTCATCCTTCGCATTCTCCCGAAACTAATGTATTTTTTCCACGCTTCCTTTCAAATGATGGACGGTCCTAAATCACTTCGGGACTTCAGGACTTTAGCAAGTTCACTCCCCATTTTTACTTGGATCCTCTTTAGAGGTGACCTTGGGTGGTGACCTTACACAAACACGCGATTGTGGGCATGCTCAAAGATGGTTTGAGACCAAAATAATTTTCATCCCACAACTCACCTTGAGCCTACACGTGTCCTTCCTCCAAAACTACAGTTTGGATTGTGGCCTGCCCTCGACCTCGAAAATATCAAGCACCTTCTATCCCCACAATGCGAGGTGACCATCGATCTCATGATCTTGACGATTCTTCTAAACAGATGACTGGGATCTACCTCCAACAGTTCATATCTCCCTCTCCCAGATCGACGGCTGGGGTCATTCCTCCTCCTAAGCTTTTGACTCCTTCCAACATGGAAGAGTTTGTGGATATTGAAAGGTTTTGGCCTTTGAAATTTTTCCTACGAGTCTACCTCTTGGATATCTTCTTCTCTCTCGTAAGTGTTATCTCTTCTGAGATTTTCGACTTAGAATAATTATGACACCTACGCACTCTTGCGTTATCTCTTTTGATCTTTTCGATTTACTCAGTCTCCTAAGGTTCTAGCCCCTTCTATTTCCTTTCAAAGGAAAACTTTGTGCCCTCCTGGAAACCTTCTTCTCAAATCACACCTTGCTAAGCATTTTCTATATAGTGTTCAATATCTCTGTGAGTATCTTCCTCTGATACTCTTCTCCCTAAAATCAATAAATATTTCTCACTGTGCACACTTGAACTCTCTTGATGCCTACCTGACAAAGCCCTACATAGTTTGTAGTGACTCTTTCTCTCTCTGAACTCAACACAAAGTTCTTCTTGTGCACTCCTTGCAGATCTATTGATGAAGGTTCAACGATATCTCTCCTGAACTTCTCTTAGTTTAGCTTACCTTTGTCAATGCACTCCTTGCAGACAATGTGCATTTGTTGCACTCAAAAACTCAAAGAAGAGAAACAATTGAAACTTATTCAATACTTCACAAGTTTACACATTCAAACCAATATGATTTAAGAAAACATTCAGATTTCATTTTCTTTCTAAGCTCTTCTCTACTCTATAATCATTTTAGGGTACTAGCCCCTTTCTCTCAGTCCCCAACCCACACGACCATGGGTCGTGACCAAGCGCTAGATCGATAAGCACTTACTTAGGCCTTTAACTTCGAAAGTTTTCAAAGCACCACACAACAATCGTTCGGAGTTTCGGATTACCAAACTTGTGAAGTAGGGTGGATCAACCATCCACCTCTACTCAGCATTCGAAGACTCACACTCACTATGAAACTTCAGGCGTCTGAGTTTCAAAACTTCGAAGCTTTGGGACTTCGGAGGATTTCACATCTACACATCAGAACTGTTAATATTTGAACATTCCCAATCACCTTTGGTGACGTCATTATGTAACATCACTTAACGTTTTCCAATTGTGGGGGCATGAAATGGTGGTTTGGAGTAACCCGCCTTTCATCCCACAATTCTTCTGATGCTGACATGTAACCCCTCGGTGAAACCATGGTTTGGATTGTGGGACCTCCTTGGAGAATTAACTCCTGTGCAACTTGGGTCCCCCCAATGCCCCATGGTCATTGATTTTGATGTATCATGATCAACGCCAGTGTAGGTCCTTTGACCTTTAACTACGTTACGTAACCTCGGGCCCACTAGCCCTGCTCATACAACAAGCCACATGGCGGAATACTAGAGGCTGACTCGTGGCCCAATCAGATGGGTGTCACACATCAAATTCAAAACCCACTAACACATGGAACACAACCCATGTGTCTACATCAAACCAAGTGACATCACCAGGCCATGTCACTTCAGAGTTTCAGACTTTGACCCTTCTCTTATTTCTAGCATTAGACTTCACTAAAGTTGCGAAGTCTAAAGGGATTCCAGGTTAACCCTTCTACACCTTCCCCAGATCTGATGGTCGTAAGGGATTTCCCTTCCTTCCGAATAGATCCTATTACGCAGAACAAATTTTGTTACTCTATGGATTTCCAAAGGAATTTAGGGCTAACTGCCTCACAACATTACCAGATCTGACAGTCATGAAGGATTTTCCTTCTCCCGAATAGATCCTAAGTTCCACATTACTTTGCGTCCCAATACCACATATATCATATTTTTACAACACCACTACTCCTCCTGAGCTTCGTAACATGGCCAAGGTAACTTATTGGCACTCAAAAAGGTTCTCAGGTTCGAAATTGGTCCTCTAGACACAATTTCCTCTCAAAATCTTGGGTCCAATGACCATTTACCTAGCCCATCCAGGCTCTGCATTGAAACCTTGGGTCAAAACTTGAGTTTTGTCTACTTCTACAACAATTCTTTCGAAACATTTGCTTCATTTTCCACTAGCATGGCCCATCCAGGATCAATGTTGAAATGATGCTCTGATACCATTTTGTAACATTTCCAGCCACCAACAGGTTGGGCAATGCTACCTACACAACCTTAACTTCGTCTTTAAAGATTTGATACCATATTGTAACATCCCCATCCATCAACAGGCCTGGGAAATGCCACTATTGGGGAATATTCAAATATAAATATAATATGCATTAAATCAAATTAACACATTTTAACATAGAGTTAATGCTACCATTCAGATTTAAATAGAATTAACAACAATACATACATGCAACGGAACACATGAGAACATTCCAGCATTATGCATAACATAAAATTAAGCAGATAAATTATACTTATCTTTCAACTGGAATAACACCACCAACTGTGTGCAGGCCTTCCACGAACCTCTCAACCATAGACCATTTTGCTCATCAGTCTCAGCAGTAGGTCACCCTCGAGATGGGACTAAGCTCCACCGGGCAAGGGAATCCTAGGCTAAGCAAGGTCAATAGGAAGACACACAGTTTATTAGGATGGATTCTCTCCCAGGAGCCACTTATTCCCACTACTCAAAGACTCTCATTCCCCACATGCTTGTCCCACCCCACGAGTATACACCTTCACTGCCACCAGGATAGTCCTTCGTCTGCTAAACCTCCCTTGCCTTGGGCTTCAACAAAAAGCTAGACCAGAATTATCCGAGCTCCGTGGCAGCTACAAGACCCCTTCCAGCAGTTCTCACTTCCTCTGCACTCTCTCTCACCTGGAGAGAGTCCTTCACAGGCCTAACAACCTCTCTCTTCAACCACAACCACCTCCCTCACTTGGAGAGAGTGTTGCACACCGACCTGACAACATGCTTATTCAACTTTGTTCCAGCACAACGAGGACAACAGTAAGGCTCAAAAAGGAGCATATAACGATAGCCAATCACACTCAGCCAAGGGACTGCGTGGCCATAATAGCCCACAATTATAAGACACATGACATAGATAATTACTATATGCTCAGGTTTCATAGAAGACAACAACCCAAACAGTTAAGAACAAACTCGGATTTACAATGTGCATAAATTGGGTTTACAGGACACACAGGAGACATGGCTCAGTCCACGGGTTTGCCACTAGTTTTCAGGGTGCATGAAAAGGAATCAACGTAGAGGTCAAACGCAGACTGAAACGATTCAGATTAAGGATGCATCGACTTCTCAGGAAAACATCATGGTTTTCTGGTTTCAAACCTGCGTGAGGGTATGCGGATATTAGGCACCCACCACACATGATTCCACCAACGGATGGAAGAATGGAGGTTGAACCCCCATCACGGCTCAATTCTTGGGTTAAATTGCATGTGCCTGGGCCGACACATGTTTCCCATGAAGTTGCATGCACTCTATCAAGTATGTGTTCCCTTTTCCAAGAACTTAGGATAAAAATATACCTTTCACACCACTTTGGAATAATAATAAATTATTATTCAAGGAATTAAGCCCTCAATCTTATCCCCTCTTCCAACCTTTCATCCCCCTCTCTCTTACCCATTCTGTGGAAGCTTAGTCCCCCATCACTCTTTCTTCATGGTCAGTCGACACACAACGATGTTTATATATTATATTAATGATTTGCATAATTACATATACAAAATTAGGCTCCTGGCCTTTAGCAATAGGATCTCATGCCTAATCACTAAATAATCCTCCTAGCTTATTATAACTCGGCTTTCCAACCTACAAAACATGTTTACAATTTATAAATACAGCTAAGGTTTGTCCTTGGGGATATTACAGATCACATACTTTTTTCTGGATGCGTCATCCACATGGCATCGTGTACATTCATCCATGGAGTTGGCTACCTTGCAATTCATACATGTGGAGTGGTTGCATGCATGCACATTCTTGGAGGTAACATTCCATGTGGACACTTGACATTTGAATTGGTTGGATGCCTATTTTTTGTGTGTGTCCCCTTCATGAGAATTATTTGTTGTATACTACTACTATTTTTGAATGAGGGAAAATTGATTTGGAGAGGATAATGTCCACATGTTGTAACATGGTCAACCATGGATTGAGGAGAGGTCTATCTAATTCATTATTATAATATTTATTTGATTTGTCATGGAGTTAGCTAGAAAATAATAAAATTTTATTCTATAAAAGAAGAGACTCAATTTGTAAAGAAGAATTATCTCTCTCCATTATAAAGGGTGGAGAATTTGGGAATTTAGGAACTCTACTATTGGGCTACATTGTAGAACATTTTGGAAACATTAATGGAGAATTTGAGGTATATTTTCATTTGATGTGAGGGTTTATTGTCCACTCATATTTTGTGTGTTGATTTTGTATTAAGAAACTCTTGTAACATGTTGTGATTGCAATTATAATGAACCATGCTTCATTTTGGACAGATTAATATGAGGTTTCAACTCTCTTATTTCTATTTTGATTATGTTATCCTACATGATTTTTATTATTTGTTCCTAGAGTCAAGTAACTAGAATGAGACTACAACCTCTTATCAAATTTAGGTAATGAGAACCATTAATTGCTTATGGATTTATCACTTACCACTTTTTCCACCAGAAGAGATTCTTTAATTGGTAATGCAAGTATTTATAATCACTTTAGAAAAATATCATACATTCATACACAAAAAACTCATATACTTTGAAATTCATACATTAATCAACATAAAATGCATAAACAATGAGATTCATAAAAAATGTGCTATGAAATGTGTGTGTGTGTATTCAACATCCAAATTGTATTTTTTTAACAAAATGGAACCTCATGCCTAATATACAAAATGATAGCAAGTGCCCTAACATAAAAACAACCATATGGCGGCCTATATACAAAATTGCAGTAATTAGTCAATCATTGACCACTTCCACCCTCAAGAGAATCCTAGAAATATATATTTCTTCTCTTTCTTGAAGAAGCACCTCGAGTTGACTTGGTCCTGGGTGTGCTTCGTCACTTCGAAGACTACACAAAGAGAAAACATTGTAATAAGTTTTTTTCCAGAATGAATTAAAAGACTTACAAAATGATACTTTACAATTTAACATAAGAAAACTCACTGCATATGGGATTGACAATTGTGAGGGTATTACCCTCCTTTGTTACCCTAGTTTCTCTATGATGCTACCCTGCATT
Organism: Picea sitchensis; assembly: GCA_010110895.2. Taxonomy (NCBI): domain Eukaryota; kingdom Viridiplantae; phylum Streptophyta; class Pinopsida; order Pinales; family Pinaceae; genus Picea; species Picea sitchensis. Next base: position 73,429 of record SNQJ01S0023774.1, on the reverse strand, counting down.
AGTTACAAGGATCAAGTCATCAAAATTAAACAAATATGCATAAAATCAAATTCATGATACATACAAAATTATCATCAACACATTATCTCATTGTGAATATCTCAGGCTTCAATGGAGAGTCATTGGAAGGTGAAGCACTCAAATGTACAACCTACTCCAAGGCAACCTCTTCTATGGTAGCCTCGGTGGATGGGGTTGATGGAAATGATGATGGGGGTGGGTGGAATATGGGTTCATCCATTGTGGATAAATATGATGGAAGAGGTGGTGTGGATGTGTGGCCTATGGGTGTATATAGTGAGGACACACCGAATAAGAACGATGTTGGTTGTGGGTGGAAATGGACCCCCATAGGTTGTACAAGTGATGTAAACTCCCTTGGCATAGAGTAAGGTAACCCATGAGAAGAGGGTAGGTGCCTAGGGAGTGGACTAGTACTATAACTAGTGAATATGTCAGCAACCTACATACATATTAATAATATTGAACTATTAGTACCAAATAGTAAAATTCAACAACACAAATACAACAATTTGAGACTTAAATGATATTTGACTCTACACATGATACCAATGATGGAAGTGACATGTCCATCCTAGATGGACATTCCTCAACATCATCTAGTCCCATAACTTGTAGAAAAAAAGGAGCATTAAAAATTTGAGGATCACATAACATAAATAAATGACCATGGTGAATTTATCAAATGTGAAACATACTTGTGTATGGGGTACACCGAATGAGCAGGATTCCTTTACTTTTTCATCAATGGTGGAGACATGCATTGATGAATCCATGGGTGTAGAGGGTGTACTACATAGGTGTAACAAATGCAAAACAACATACACTTAAATATCGATATCAATACACATAATACGATATAAATATGTAACAATGAAGAACATAGAGATGGTTAAAATACTAACCTCTTCCATGAAGCTCTATTGTCGACTAACCTCCCTAGACCCATAACAGGTCTACCCACAACTCGAGCATCTATGAGGTTCACATGAATGACTTCTATGTCCATGTACAATCTCCTCACTCTACTCTCTTGTACAGGGTGAAGCTTCGATCCCTCTATCAATGTCACCAGCAGACACTTCCTACCGAAATAATGCAACAAAGATGCCATGTTGCACTAGGCTTCAATTAAATGATGATATAGCGATGTGTACAAGCTATAAGCTCTCTATAATATGAGGATGTTGGGCAGAGGGGCCCAGGCCTTCGCCTAAGGGGACAAGAACCTAACATGGAATCATTCCTAGCACGCTCTTGGTCATGTGTGAACCCTCGACCCACCCCCTGGAAGTCACCGATATCAAAGTAGTTGATATGTTGACCCAAAATAAATTCAATCCATAATTTTCATAAAAAAAATAAAGGCACCTCCATGTTATTGCAGGAAGGGTTATCAAATACCATGTACCACTTATCCATCCTATTTTCACTAATTTGTGGGTGGATGCACTAGTCAATGAAATTGTAGTTCTTCATCATGGATGGTTGTTGTTGAGATCGAGGATCAGTAAAAAATAGACAAAGTTTTTGTTTTGATATACCCAAGTTTACAACTTGTTTTCTTTCCAATCCAGTGTTATAATACTCAAACATTCTTTCCCTATATTCAAAAATAGAAGTCATATGCCCTTGTGCACTTGAAATGGACCTCACAATGACGTCCAATGAAGTGGCCAAGGACTCATTCTCTTGTTCCCATTAATTGATTTACAAATGTTCTTAAAGTGGTTAACCCCTCATCAATTTGGGTCTTTATGTTGGGTGGTTGTGGTGGGTTGAGGTTTTCTTTACCTTGGTCTGTTGGTTGGTGGTTTACATTTTCTTCGGGTTCTATTTAATAATATATGTTGCAATTTAATAAGGCATAGCATGGAAATACAAACAACATCAATACATGTTTTAAGAAATAAAAAAATAAAAAAACATAAAATAATCACATTTCTTGTAAATTCTCTACACTTATTTTTAAAGGGGAAATGTTAGGTAATGTAAGAGGTTACTCTATATATTTTCTAGTTGAGATTTCTCTATAAGACTAGAGATTTCTATAATTTAGATTCTTTTAGAATATATTAAGTTAATTGAATACAAGTAAAAATTACTAAATTGGGAGAAAAAGAAGAGAAATCAAGCATGCATGGCTTGACTGGAACATGGTGGAAAGATCTTGAAAGAGCTCATCCTCTCTATTTTCTCAATGAGGGTAAAAAAAAGAGTGCAAATTGACACAAACCATGCTCGTGACCCATTAAAAATGTTATATCAGAGGAACACATGTGCACATTCTTAGGAGCACGCAGGAGTTCCTGCTAACGAACCTATATGACAAGTTGAGTGGAGGTTTGAGCTTTGCCAAACCTATAACAAAAGGAACGCATGCACGTTCCTGAAAATATGCACTCCTTCCTCGGAGTGTGCACTCCTTCTTGGGAGTGAGCGTTTCTGCTCACCCCTTTGCCACTTTTTCATCCACCAACTTTATGTACCCACCCAT